>JASANE010027869.1:0-14205 GCA_030248225.1 Trileptium ribeirensis
TTTAGTATTCACGGTCGACCCTTGAGGTTACGATAGCCGGGGTCGTATGGGCATGGTGTTAGGAAGTTGCGCCATGCAGCTGCGTCACCGGTTATTACATATTTCACTACCCCTAAGTTCTACTAAAATTTTCTTTTATCTTTTATTATTACTAGTAAGTTAATGTTACTCATAATATAATAATATTGAATAATATTATTCAGTACGCTCGCTTGTCGCTTGTTTGTTTCCTCGCAATTTATTGTTATGTCGCTCGCTGGCCAATGGGCGTGCTCATTCTGCACGCGTGACTTTGTCTTAATGCATTTCGACTTATTATTGGCTGTTAGTAAGGTCACGCGCCATTGGCGGACCAATGTGTAACTTGCTTGTAATTGGATTGTGTTATAATTCTGTTGCGGTTAAGTCATTTCCACTCAAAAGGGGTCGATGATCACTCGAAACTGCTAAGTTTAAATTTTTTTGTGTTGTACACGTCGTTTGTGTCCGGAATAGCGAAATGGCATATTAGTGTGTATTTAATGGCTGGCCTAGCCCAACGCTGTGTACATGTATTGTGTCAAGCGTACAATGTGTTCTTACTACCTTCGGACTGGAGTCGTGACCGTTTAGGAGTCTTTGACATCACGTCACAAAAATTGTAATAATTTTGCGATCAACGATTACCTAGCTCGTCTAAAGTTTCTAAATAGCCGCTGGAATGAATTTTTTCTGCCCATCATGTTTTTCTACACCGATGAAACGATTCCTGTTGTACTAGCCTGTCTAAATGCTACTAAAATGTGTGAACTGCATAAATATATGGAGCCTAACCTGGACAATTTATGGAGTTCGTAATATCTGGCATTAATTCGTGTATTAGTATTGCTTTTGTGGATTTGTGGAATTTTTCAATCTAAAGACAAAAACTACCTGGTGAACTGTTTGCCTTCGTTTCAACTTGCCAGCGTTTCGCGTAAACTCTCATGTCTGCTTCAGGTGTATTCTTGAATTAGCTTGGCATAGCCAAAATAGTGTTGCGTCTAAAATTCTAGTCTCCGCTAGGAGGGCTCGCAATTCGTGACGAATCGCCGTCTAAGTGCGTGGAATCACAACACCTGACTACGGTAAAGATGATTACCTTCGCCTTGTTTTTAACATTAATCGTGCGACTACAGCCGGGCCCATATACGTAGTGTATTATTCTGTTTCTTCCGTGTATTCATATTCGTGTTATTGTGTCAACTTGTGTAGGAGAGCGGTAAAGTGAACTAGCAATTTCTCGCACGTCAGTATCGAGGTGCAGCCAACAAAAAACTTTTATTTCTTTTAATCTAATGCAGCGTTTACATTATAAAGAACCCCCATGTGAAAGTTTTGTCCACCGTGGGTGTCTCTTCCACCACCAATTATATGGTGTCTTGGACACCATGGTGTTTCTGATGGTATACAGACGCAGTGTACTGTCGGTAATAGTATAGTGTAGATTACACCATAAATTTTATATGGTGTTAGCTACACCATGCTGTTATTTACACGCAATATATAATGGGTTTGTGTATGGTGTCCTTAACACCGTCAGTAAAAACAGCAGATAGATTAAGACACTATAGCTACGTTAATAATGTCTCATACACCATATTTTGCATTACATAGTGTGGGTATATACCGTATACCACTGGATGGTGTGGTCTAGACCATAGGGGGACAAAACTTTCACATGGGGGTCCTTTATAACGTAAACGCCGCATAATTCGGTGACTTGGCTAATATTTTCGCATGACGTAGCTAGTGCATATAACTATCACGAAAAAGTCGTGTAGCTTAGAAAATAGTTAGCCTAAAAACAACATAATGCGTCCGTGATCAACCGCCTGCGGAGTTACTAACATTTGTTAATTTGTTATCTACGTTGTCTATGCGGAGTACGCGCTGAAGCGTCCGCGTAAGCGGGTTACATAACTACTCGTCAGACGCCTACGTACTTGATATTCGAATATTAATCATAAGTGCTAAGCATAACCATGCATCGCTCAAAAGTGCAAGCCTAGTTATACGTTGCTTGAACGCTCACTCGTTTCACCTTAACCAAAGACTTCGTTGAGTATCAATTGAAAGAGCGTGGTCAAGGAATCTTGGTTCGTGGTTTTGGATAGGTGACATTCAAGTAGAGTAATATTCAAGTAATGACGTGAAGCGACGTACCCACTTATTAGTAAAGTACGTACCCCGACTATGTGCCGCGTGTTAGTGGTCAAACGAGCGTATATTTTACTACGAATCGTTACCATAGAGCATAGGTTTGTGCGATTCGCCTGTGAACATTAGGAAGCGCTTCGCAGATACTGCACACTAACTACTCATTAGTACGCCCAGCCCCGAACTTGCGCACCCTACTATAATTGTGCGGCTAATGTGTTATAGATAGTAGGATGACGGAGCTCATTTTATCAGCCCGAAACACATGCCATTAAACCGCTGAATCCAGTATAAGCTCCGACAACGCAGATAGACGGTTGCTTAAGGTGGGGCACAGGTTTTTGATGCTGGATTCAGCAAGGCGGAAGTAGAATCCGATACCCCAGTGTGACCTCCGTGTTAGGTTATATATTTTTTTTAGATTTGGGCCTAGCGAAGCGGGAGGAGTTTAATTGACGCTCTAAAGGAAAATCGTCCACCCCTTGGCGGAAATGGTTTTTAAATTTCAGGATGATCCTGCGTGTTTTTACCTTACAATGACTGTCTGTTAAGCTATCAGGCACGCTGAGTTTTGACTGTTTTGCTAGTTAGAGTCAAACTTGAATATATTATACCTTTTCATGATGTTTCTAGGGTTTTACGGTCGAAGAATCATATTTCCAAAACGTAGTGAGCTTTCATTTGTTTTAGTTTATTGGTTGCAGACATCATGTATAGTCTATACATAGGTGTTTTGGTACGCTTTATACGATGGCTTTGTTAACTAGAATCTAGCAGTAATATCTTATACCTGTTAAATAAATGTAGGGCACATGAAGTTTTAGGACAGTGGCTTCAGGGTTAGAAAGGTTTTATTGTTGTATATGCATCAAACACAAAGCCTGTTGCAAGTGATTACACAAAATTACCAATTGAAACAACGGTCCATCTGTTTCACCCTCGCTTGCGAATTGCTAGTGATAAGAGACAGGAAACTAACGGATGAGAAGCAGCCGCTGAAAAGATGGGCTGGGGTGGGATTCGAGCCTAGGACCTGTCACTTTTGGATCTGCAAGCAGGCCTTCTACCGACTGAGCTATCCCTCTCACACTCACAGCAGTTGTAGAGCAGCTATATTCAACACGATCTGATTTTCACCAGCATTTCGATTTAGCAATAGCCAGGTAGTTACGTTTGATAGCTCCACACCAAAGCATTTTTGTTACGGAAAAACTGTACATAATTATTGAAAAATATGTTCACGCAGCAAGGTAATTACAGTTTGAGTAACTTACCGAAAATATGCAATTTGGAAATTCATTGGGTGTGGCCGAGTAGGTAGCCATATGTTTTCACCAATTTTCACAGCAGCACTGATTTGTAGTCTGTGACATCGTTTGATGGTCGTACGACAGGAGTGTCACCAAACAGAGCATGGAGATCCGTGCCCCTCTTTCCAACTGCACGTGGACACCCGTGAAGAATAATAGAATGACGATACATGTTCATGCTTGACACATGGGGCCACATGAGGATTTCGAGAGCAGGTGTTTTCCAATTTAGGTTTAGGCTTAGTTGATAGCTCCTATAGGGACCTTAGCTTGAGGCTTAGTATATCGGGAACGGCATGTGATACATTTCTCTTGCGCTCCTAAAAGTTAGATTGGCTATTTTTTCTAACGATATAATGTCCGGCCTCTAAAAGTGACATTAATCAGTAGTCAAATGACTGCTACTTTCGATACCACCTTTAGAGATGCTCCGTTATGACCGGAAAACTAGGTTATGTGTATGCCGTACTCAAAGAATTTGAACAGTAACGTTTTATTTGATTTAATCTAATATATTGGCGCAGGTCATAAACGAAAAAGATACAGAGTCATTGGGTGTGTGACAACGTAACACGGGCATGCAATTAACAATTATTTTTAAATATTTGTCACTTTGGTACGCTTTTCTGTAAACAATTAGAAAGAGCAACAAATGAATTAAACCAATACCGCAGCAAACCGTTAAAATATACACGCTTATACAACGGGGTAGGGCTACTCCTACTGAGGCGGTTGGTTACGTTGCCCTCGGCACGAAACGAGCGCCTAACAACCCACCCGAACTTCACCCAAGCTACCGGCTCATTCACCCTGTTCCCCCAGCCCGATGCCCTGCTCCCTGTGACCCTGGGCTTGACTGCTAAAACGGCACAGCACTAAGAATCTGTCAATCCTAATTTCAAGTGTATTGTCGCAGAGTTCAACTTTCAGTCGTTATGCAGCATTCTCACAGTCTGCACGTTGTGGCAAAAAGCTGGTACATGCTGACACATTCTGGACATTTTTTAAAAAGCAGCTACAGAATTTTTGGACACGTTTAGAAAAACTGCTACAGAAACTGTGTCACTTTTAGAAAAGCTACTACAAAAACTGCGTCACATTTAGATCGTAAAAGCTCGTAGGAATTGCACCTGATGAGCTCGGACCACCCTCTGAGCGAACGGCCAGCCCCCTCACCCTGAGTGCTCACGCACATCTCCGGCGGCGCTGCAGGAGCCGAAGTCATAATCGCCACATTGCACCGCACGCCGTTCCCGCGCCAGTAGACTGGTCATCCTTGGGAGACCGACGGGCTTCTCCCCATCGGAGACCCCGCCTCCACCATTACGAGCTCGGACCTTGAGCATATGACTTAGAAATGCTGCTACGGAAACTGTGTTCCTTTTATAAAAACTGTTACACAAACTGTGCTACTCTTTGTTTTAAAAATTGTTACAGATTGAGCCACTTATGAACGTGACATACCTTGTCTAGCTATCATAACCCAGTTTCTGAATTAAAAGTGAACATCGCCTTTCTATTTGAATTCTGAGTGGTAATTCATGGGGGAGGGGCGTTTACTGTAGGTAAGGAACCCAATCACAACAGTGCGAGGTAGCGTGCCCCCCGTGCAAAGCACTGAACCCTCAAGGTGCGATAATGCGTGCCCCCTCCCGCCCCCAAACTATTGAAGAGCCCCCCTCGAAGGTGAGCCGCTACCTACAGGCCTGGTTGAGTGAAACGAGCGAAGCGAGGAATTTTTACTGACCAGAATAGTAAATTTTGACGGTGTCTTTTTGGTTTTTAGGGTAACATGCATAGTTCAACTAGCAGTGGGCGGATTGACTTGCGCGAAGCTTAATTGGAAGCTGTAAATCTTTATTTGTTTCCTTTGGTTGGGTGCGAAGCCTGAATTTAAAATATTCCAATATGCTCGAATCATGTCCGAAGCAGCCCAAAAATCACCTTACTTATTATAACTCGACAACCGATGTAGATATCAGAGTCAAATATTTGGGCTCATTTTGTACAGAAAATAAATCTCTACAAATCTATAAATGCTTTGGGCCATGTCAACTTCCGGGGCTCCCATTTTCCCGGCGATAATTATATTACATTGTAGTATGGGTCTATATATTAGACACACATTTTGTATATTTTGTTTTCCCATTTTCTCGATTTCCCGTTTTCCCAATTTCCCATATTCTCCACCATGATAATAATACGAGAAATTAGATGAACGGGAAATTGGGAAAACGACAAATTGGGAAAAGGCGAATACGAGAAATTGGAAAGCGGTAAATTATTAAAACGAGAAATCGGAAAAATAAGCATTTATAAAAATCCGAAACTAGTAAAACGGGAATTTCCGGATACCAACTTTCCTGCTTTTCAATGTTTCACATTTCCCATTTCAAGAATTTCGTTGTCTTCCAACATTTTTCTGTTTTCCATGACTATGATTTCCCGAAAGTTTCGTGTTTTATCATTTCCCCACATTTTCCCGTTTTTGTACTTAGAGTTTCCAAACATTGCTTCGTTTCGCCACTTTAGCTGCTACCCAGTATTTTCCGTATTCCGAGATCCTCTGTTTAACAGCTTTTGCGTAACGAGTCTACATATATATAGGCCTAAGGGCTGGCTGTCCCCAGTGGGCTTATAATCTCGGTTTTGTATCTTATTATTGTAACATCGAGCAAAAGCTAAATGAGCACGCTGACAGCTGTAAGGCTTTAATTTTAAGCTGAAAATGTTATGTTTACTAATCTTTATTTTAGCTTTTGATGTAAATGTTTAATTAACGCTATATCCTCTGCACATAACTAAACTTTAACACCATAATCTGCGGTGAATACTTATATTGCACAAATACGTTTTATAAAATATTTTGGTCTAGCGCAGATTACTAAACGGTACCATTCGTAATCACAAATAAAGTGCAGCTGCGATGGAGCTATAAAACACCCTTTTGCTTTTTTCATTACGATTCTAAAGGTTTTACATTGGCCTGTCTCGTAGTCTGTTCTATGAAAGCAATTTTTCTCGTAGGGGCGATCCTGATCTCGAAAGAACCTATTTTGGGCGTATGACATGATTGTGGGTTCACAGACTATGGAGGCATAGCTGAAAAGATGATGGGCTTTTCCATGAATTACCCGCCTCCTCACTAAATAGGACAGGGCGTTTATTTCTGGTGTTTGATGTTGGAGAAAGATATGATAAAAAGGCAAACTGAATTCTATTTCATTTCTCATTGCAAGATCAGTTTTATTTAGGAATAACACTATTTAATTTCAGGTTTCACGCCAAAACTGATACGACATTCCCAAAATGAATTCGATTTCACACAAATTGAATTCATTTAGTGTAAAATGAATTAAATTGAATAAAATAAAATTCAGTTACATGAACTAAAATTGTACGTTTTATAAAAACGATACCAAATTAAATCAATCAATACAAAACTTGTCATTTTTTAACTTTGGTTGAGAAAACCAGGACAAACGTAAGCAAATGTCTGAAATAATTTTACATATGCTTTTTTTCTAAAAAATTTGGCTAATTTATGCATTAAAATTATGATGGCTACAAATATATTTTTATTGAATTGAGCACGCAACACGAAATCTACAAAAACATATTTTTAATTTCCTATCCGGTCAATTCTTCACTGCAGTATTTTCAGGTAGCAGCATTTAAAATATATATCAACAAGTGCAACTGTAATGTTCATACTTTTTTCTAATTTTTATCACGTTTAACAGTTTGATATCATATGCTTAAAACGTATTTACCTAAATTTGTGGATCTGAAGCCTGTTATCCCTATTTTGTACAAACCATAATATCGTCGCTACCATTGTTTCCAACTGATTTATTTTCGGAATAGTTTTTAGAAACAAGTTTTTTGGTGTCAAGGGATACAATCTTTACATCTCGGATTTTAGTTTGTTCGCTGTGAAATATAACCTGAAAAGTTTGTCATCCATTTACGATCAGTTTTCCGCCTTGTGGTAACGGGAACGAAATGCGTTTTTTATTTTAATTCGCATCAGTTACCCACCTTTCGTTTTTGATAGAACCAGTTTAAATTTAGCATTGAAAATTTCGTGCTGCAATCTTGAAAAAACGTTAAAATTATATAAACGTTGGTTATCCAAATTAATGATATTTCGCTTGATAATTTAAATTTGTATAGTTATATTTTCCTTCTGATCGCTAATTTAAGAGATAAAGTGATTTTGATATTTCTATGATTTTGCATATAGTGGCATTTTTCGAACTAATATTAAGCCTGTTTTCACAAATTCCATAAAATTATCTTTTATTTGTAAATTCAGGTTGCATGTTTTAAATAATACAACTCGTCAAATGTTAGAATATTTAAACCCGTAAATATTACCAAAATACTCTAGTGTTTAAGGATTATTAATAAAAATATTTTGAATATTTGGTCTCTTATTTGATTTAAAGTTCCTGGTTTGCTTGCATTTTTTGGAAAGTTGAACAATAATTAAATTTTTCTTGTTGATGCATAGGAACCTCACAAACTACGCTAAGCAATGATTTAGGACAAAATATTAAATATTTAATGAATTTCATATTTTTGTGCAATTCACGCCCTGATAAATCTGTTAATATAAGAACTAAAGGGTTTATCGAGTGAAAGTTTAATTTTCGATTAACCCTTTCCTTCTTAATCTAGTCTGGCTTGAGCAAACTGTTCTTAATTTCGTACAGCCTTGAGCAAACTTTTGACCATGTGACGAACTGAACGTGGGTTGTTGTGGTGCTAGTCTCGTGCGATAGCTACTACGCTATTTGGGAACCGTTGGTCGGTTCTCCTAAGGGACCTCACAAAGCCTGCGAACAACAACGCAGGCCACGCTTCAAACTCAGTTACCACACGCGTCACAAATCATGCTGTTACGAACGTGGGAAAGGAATATTGCAAGCAACTTTTTCATTTCAAACGCAAAATCTACGGGATAAACCAGATAAACGAAAACGATTTATTTGCACAAAGCACTGTCTACATTGACATTACCATTTGCTAGCTGCTGCTGGACAAACGGATTAGACATTTCGTATCCATTTTGTCCACAAATCAAACTGATTATCGATCTCTACAAAATACATTTGCGATAACGCAAAACTCAATACAACGAAAATTTAAAGCGTCCTGAACTCTGACTGCTCTATTAAGCGTAGAATTGCCTAAAGATTCACTACCTTAGCTTTATATGGTGACAATTATCAATAGGTTTCTAACGACTTAAACGAAAGAAAACATGTAGGGGTTTCAGTTATAAAAATCAATTCGAATTTAGATTGCATTAGCAAACTTACATATCGTATCAACAAAAGTTTTATGAGTTACTCAGCCAATTTTTTATCCCATGGCGGCAATTTGTTTCACAATTCACAATTACCTCTTAAGTACTTTAAATCGCTGAGCAAATCAATAAATATTTGTACATTTACCATGTATTTCGTCAACGTCTGAAACAAAAGGTGTTGATCCGAATACAGTATAGGGCAACAAAAAAAACAATACACAATTAATCTCTTTTCTAGATGCTTTCAATTACCAAAGAGTCTAAACGTACAAGCTCAAAATATTCATATTAGTTAGCTTTTACAATGCACCTCAGATTGTCATAAAGATTCTGATGTATAGAGTGTTTCAGAAGTAACTACCCACACTTTGTCAATCAATATCTTCTGGCATAATATTTCGCAATGGTTGTTTATCGCTGTTTTCAATATTTCAGGTTATTATAAATATATACTGTTTATACAATGCATTTCCCACGACGATCTCTGCCTGAAAAAATCTGTGTTGTAAAACTTTACTATAAATATGGAAATTATGCCGAAGTCTCACGCCAGTGGAAAATCATTTCGACTCAATAACTCCTACTCGCAAGACGATGGCAGATATTATTTCCCGATTTGAGGACACTGGCAGTGTAGCAGAACGGCTGAGGTCGGGTCGTCCAAAGTCTGCCACAAGTGGGGACCAGAAAGCTGCATTAAGCGCTACGGTATCCAGGAGCTCCCAGAAGTCAACTCGAAGGGCTTCCCTCCAGCTGGGTATTCCTCATACTTCCGTTTGGCGCCTTTACAAGGAGCTTAATTTGAAGCCCTTTGGGGCCCGACTTATCAATGGACCCTCTGATGATGATTTCGATCTTCGAGAGTCCAGTTTTGTGAGACATTTATGGACATGGTGGAAAGCAGTGCGTTAGACCTTTGTCGAATTTTGTGGACCGACGAGGCAGTTTTCAAGCTCAATGGTCTTGTTAATCGCCATAATTGTGTTTATTTGTCTGAAGACAATCCACATGTCACGATTAACAAAGAAGTCAACGCCGCTGGAGTCTGTGTCGGGGCCGGAATTTGTTCACAAGGCATCGTTGGTCCATTCTTTTTTGACGGGAATGTCAATAAAACCAGCTATTTAGAACTTTTATCTGTGAATGTCTACCTGCAAATAGCAATCGAGCACCTTGTTTTCATGCATGACGGAGCCCCAGCTCACTACGCTACCGAAGTCCGCGCTTGGCTGGACGAAAGGTTCCCGAATCGATGGATCGGGTGCCATCGAGTGGCCAGCTAGGTCACCAGACTTAACTCCGCCTGACTTATTTCTTTGGGGTGTTCTGAAAGAAGATGTTTATGGAAGTAGCGCGAAGGACCCTCAAGAATTGATGGACAGAATAAAATCAGCGTTTTCTAAAATCCCAGAGGACTTATGCGCCAAAGTTTGCCGATCTGTACCATCCCGACTGGAGAAATGCATTCAGCTTGGCGGTGCACAGACGGAGCTGTTCTGAGATCTCTCTTCGTAATGTAAGTAAACTTTTAATTCTTGTCTATAATTATACAAAAAACTGGCGAGCTACCTCTGCCCAGTCAACTGATAGTTAGCATCAAACACTGGGTAGTTACTTCTGAAACACCCTGTATATGTAAATCACTAAATACGACTCTTTCGTTAATTTATGTTCGGATCGTTCTGCAATCTCTCTGAATGAAAACGTTAGTAAAACATCAGAACAAGTTACTGGCAGTATATATTTGTATTCAACCATGTGTCGAATATAATAATCTCAGAAATATGATTGGGTAAGCTCGTGGAATATCGTTATTTTGCAAAAACGTAAGGACTAGACATAGGAACTTGCGACATTAACCGGTTGTAACTCATAACCTAGAATACCGTAGTTAATTTTTTCTATGGTTCGTCCACATGTTTTACTATAGGAGCAGGCACACCGATAAGTTACAAAACCTGTTCGTTCTTGGTCAAAAATTTAGCAGGTTATGACAATGCTAAAGCACGTGCCATTTTAGCCAACCCACCGTTCTGCGGCAGTATGAAAATACCCTCGGTAACATCTCTCTAACAAAGCCATTTTTTCAAGTTTACTGTCATTTAAATAGACATGAAGAACATGGAATTGTTTCGCATCCGTCACTACAGATTCTGATCCGCGTTGCATAGTTATAACGCGGACGCTGAGTTCGGCTTGTTGCTGTAAATTGTTTGATATTCACAAGACTCCATTCACTTGACCGTCCTCCATTCCAACTCATTAACAATAAAAACCATCTACACATATATTTATATGTGACTTTTTACGACAAGCCAACAACTAGCCAAGTTGTAAAATAAGGATTTTCAGCTATCCGACGTCTCGCTACTGGAGTCCAAACTTACAACCTCGACTTGTATTGCATCCTTTTGATCAATGTGATGAATTTAAACATAATGAATGATAGGTAAGCCATATTTCAAACAAAAAAGTAACGCACAGTTTGACAAAAGTTGATAATTGCTGTGACCTTAGTGCTATGTAACGCGTTTGTAGGTGTCATAAATCTGTCATTTTGCGGTCAACATTTTTTGTTGCCTTAAAAACATATAGCATATCTTTGGTTGGCTAATACGTGATAGGCTCATTTTGCCGTAAGTTAGCAAGATGAGCCTTGCTTCTCAGCCATTTCGACTACTCATCGAATACCGGAAGAACTCAGACCACGGCAACGCAGACGCCCTGAGCCGACTACGATATTGCTGGGACGCTAAATTCGATGAGGAAGAAAGTGACGAAGATGCTGAGATGGTATGCGCAATAGAAAACGTCAGCAACAAAGTGACTCTGGCAGATCAACAATCGCTCGCCCGTGAATCCTCCAATGATCCAATCATCGCTGCCGCCATGCGATTTACTCGCGAAGGCTGGTTACCACAGACTAGTGATGAATGTAGGTACAGAGATGCAACGCAGATCAAAGATCAGCTTGGCCTATGCAATGGATGCCTTATTTTTGGGAACCGCGTTGTGATACCAGACAACTTCTGAAAACACGTTTTGATCTCCTACACCTAGGACACTTTGGTATGCAGCCTGTGAAGAACCTTGCTCGAACCGCTGTCTACTCGCCTAATATCGACGTTGATATCGAAGTCACGTGTTGCAACTGTGTGCATTGTGGAGAACACCAGAACAAAGTCTCGAAACCCGTGGGCGATGCCTGAAAAGCCCTGGAGCCATTCTCTTTGGGACCATGTAGTCAACTTCATGGGTTGCAATTGGCTAGTAATTGTCGATGCTTACTTTAAATATCACTGCATACGCGCGACGAGAGCGATCACTGCCAAAGCAACCATCGAACTCGTGGAGAAGACTTCTCTCACGTCGGATATCCCCATACCCTGGTGACGGTGACCGATAATGCTGCGACGTTAATGTCTGAAGGATTCCAGTCCTGGTGTCAAGACAAAGGAATCGTCCATCTTACGATTGCCTCTTATCATCCTGTGACTGGTGGAGAAGCGGAAATCCTTATTCATACCTTCAGGCAGGCCATGAGAAAGAGAGCTTTCCACGATGAAAGCCCTACTGGAGTTCCTGATGCAAGCCCGGCGGAATCCGATTCCCCACGAATGCTTCCCGAGTAATATCCTCTACTCCCGACAGATTTTAACCAATGTCGATACCCTAGTTTCTTCTCCGGCACATTTCGCCGAAGGCAAACAAGCCATAGATGCTGAAAAATCTCAGCGAGATGAAACCTCAAAGATCATCCGAACGTTTCAAATGGGAGATCTGTCTCCGCGCTGTACTATGACCCCCAAGGCGACCGTCTGCCCTGATGTGTCCCAGCCGTCATCAAGAGGATCCCACACCTTTAACGCAAAGGTTACTCTCCGCGGCCCAACCTGCCGACGACACTAGGAAACAACTCTAGCCACGCTATCCCACGATCAAAGATAACAAGCTTGGAGAACTTCCGAATACCAAGCTGGAGCCAGAACAGCCATCAGCCCAGAACGACGTTGCAATGGAACCGGTGGATACTCCTGAAGCTCCCGAAGCCTCTCCGATGGAACCACCAGGAGTACCGGCGACACCTGCGTACGTTTCAACAAATCCAAGAAGATCCAAGCGGGCTCGCAAGCCAAAGAGGCACTTTCCGCCTTCAATGTGAGCCTCAGGCTGAGCGGGTAGGTCCCATGGCGATGATTTTTCCAGATTATTCTGTGAAAACATAATTAATTTGTTTCGAAACTTCCATACTGACGTTGTTTACAGCATTAACTGAAGAACATTCTAGAAATTTCAATTTGTTTATATATTTCTCCAATGTTGTAGCTATGTGTGTGTGTTCGGGTATATATACTGCTGCCCAGCAGCGGTAGTCAGAGTATCATGAGTACCAATTGTGCAGTTCTGTCTACTTGTTTTGTTTTAAACTTGTTTTCCAGCAAATCTCTTTACTTTACTCTAGAGTCCTTCAGCATACCTAAGCTCTGACCATCGGATACAACACATAAAACCGCCGTGGGGACACAAAGTTACATATGTTTTCGACGTGTTTGATATACTATACGTTTGAAAAATGTAATGCGGAACCTAAATACTTATATAAACTAGCGACATTAATTTAACTCGACTCGAGTGTTGGAAGAAAGTTTATAAAGACAAGATACATAATGCAATAATTAAATTGCTGCCATCAAAAGGGAAAAATGCGCTACCACAATATTTGAAAAACCAAACTGGGTATTGGAACGTTAACGTTGAAGAATATAGACGAAATGTCTGGAAAATATATAGATGGTATGTCTGAAAGCGAAAGACGAATGAAAAAATACCTGCAGCTAAAAGAGAAAACGGTGGAACCTGTTAAATTTTTTTAAGCTTGAATAAAGTCTGTGCAATCTTTTAATAATAATTTTTTGCACAATTACTCATCGAGTTTTTGGACAATGTGACCTTTAGGGGCGGAAGTGAAATGCATGCTATGCTGTTCTCGATATACTAAGCCTAAGCCTTAGACTTAGCCTAAGTTAAAGTTCCTATATGAGCTATGTACTAAGCCTTACCTAAGTCGGGGGGGGCTGTCGCCCCAAACCCCCGCTCTAAGTTATTCTTTTTTCTAACGTTATAACGTCCGGCCCCTAAAGGTGACATGGGCCGAGTTTTTTTATGACTGCAGCTAGTAGATGAAAAATGGGCGTTTTACCCCCCCCCCTCCCTCCTCCCAGTTTCTGAAGTCAAGTTGGTTTTCCCCTCCACATACGTGGAGGTGGAGATTGGTGATAATTATGGTTGAAATTATGCCCGGCTGGCCTTAAAACGTTTCGGCCATGCCAAGGGTCTCATCAGATGGCTATAGGCTACCGCTGGCCTTAAAACGTTTCGACCATGCCAAGGGTCTCATCA
>JASANE010027870.1:0-14577 GCA_030248225.1 Trileptium ribeirensis
GGACCAAATGTTAAGGGCATCGGGCAGGGGGGTGGTTCCACGCCTCATGGTGGTAACGCCTTACCCCACATGAGCAAGTATGCATATTTTGTATGTTATGAATCTTGTGGGAAGGTGCAAGAACCAAATTCGCCACATTTTTTCACCAAAAATAGCAAACATTTGTCATTTTTCCAGTATAGGTGTATGGAGGTGATTCGAATATGACTATCGGTTTTCGACATTGATGGATATGTTAATAGTAACTGTATCTCTTGGGTATGCGTTAAATAATTTATATGCTTGGGGCCTACAACGTAAAAAAATACTTTCAAATAACAAATTGTTTTAAAATTTCTAATTGGTAAATTTCAAAACTTTCGCGTTGGAGCATGAAATAAAGGGTCATAGTGTTTCATGTCTGTATAAATACGGCTGTTGTGGTGCCGCTAATTGATTTGTCAGTGTATTGTTGTTACTGTGAAGCGTTAACGAGCCGGCTTTTGATCCTTGTGATAACTCTCCTTTTACCACTACTGTTCAATTGCACCTGCTTTGATTCTTCGGTTTACAGGCTTCCTTACGGAACCGAGCAGCAGCTCCTCGATACTTATACACAAGTCTTTTTATTAAATTGAAATTTAAATTCGAATTATCAAAATCAAATTATTGTTAGATAAATATTGGCATTCATATCTACAAGACCACATCGTTTCATACCGTTTTCATAAAAATCTATGCAATCGTCTGTAACAACAGGCAGTCAAATTGCCCCTTGGCTTTGCTCGCTTTATACAATCCGTGCAAATATGGACCCTATTAAGGCCTCTTCTTTCTTCTGACAGAAAAGCCTAAAGCCAGGTATGAAACAAATTTTAACCAGTAACTGTCAGCAAAACGCGTACTTTGACTATATTAAAGGAAATTTGTTCCATGGAAACGCCTTTGAGTAGCTATTGTATATCCAATTGGGTTTTACGTTTACCGTTTTCTAGATTATCGTGTAGGGAAAAATTGGCAAGGAAAGAGAGTTGCACCCGAACGACAAAGGCTAAGCAGCAAAGCTTCAGATGCCGACGATGAACTTGCTGCGCTAATCCACGAGCCAAAACAACAATATGGAAAAGAACGGTTTGAAAATATGGCAAAAACTGTCAAACAAAGGCGCACTCTATAATTGGTTTATAAGTCGGCTGTGTTCAAGCCAGATTCACTTCTGACAACTTTTTTCATTATAAAGCAAATGCTTAAAAAGTACGAGCAGAATATTTTCTATCCATATGTTGAATAGGTGAATACTGCATGTGACTGAAAGCGAATAGGAGACGTGAAAACTATTAAACAGCATAAATAAGTGCGGTATTTTAGCTCTGTATTTCCGGGTAACTTGCAATGGAAAAGCAGCGTATCGCTGGCGTTTGTGGGTTCAACACACAAGACTTTGCAGTGAAAGATACAATTGCTTTTTTAACTATTTCGGTAGTATAGAGATTGCAAGTTTCGGGATCATATGACACACACATGGACGCAAATGATGCGGCGTTTACTTATAAAGGAACAGGATATGTAAGTCGTGGCTACCGATTACAGAATGCCATCCAATGGTATACAGTAATCACCTACACTATAATCAAACTGACTCTGTACGAGACTCCACCAACCTAACTGTGGTTCTAACTATAGCTACAGTATTTTACTAATTGCTCCAACATTAAAGGACAGAAAATAATGTGCACCATGTGCAACTGACATTATACAACATACGTGCTCAAGGACCGAGGTCCCAGGGGGTCGCTGCTGCCGCAGCAGAGATGGGATCGGCATTGGGCGTTCCATAGGTAGAGTTAACCGGTCGACGGTAAGTAGGCGGGTTAAGTTTATAAAAGTCCGTAATGTTGCCAATTTTGAGCAAATTTCTCCACTTGTAGTAATTTTGTCCACTTTTTGTAAAATATTTCCTAATTTTGTCAATTTATGTCTATTTTCTCATTTTTTTCAATTTTATCCCAAGTTGGCTAATTTTCGCGACATCTTACGGAGTGAGTGGGGCAGGGCACATTCTTCTTCAAGTAAGGTCGCATTACATTAGCGAACACAAAATCCTCTGAGACCTAATTCACGCATTTCTTGGTAATAAAATTTGTTCGAAAAAATATAGCAGTCAGTTTTTAGATAAACAGCCAGTTTCACAATCATATATCATAAAATCGAAATGACACATTAGCAAATAGCCAACCACCCGGTACCAATCTCCGCCTGGTTCGTGTAGATATACATCGACCAAATCCACTGGGTTCCATTGGGTAAAATTTTCAAAACCAGATCTCAAACGAACAAAAATGATCGTACGTTTATTGGAAATAGAAGTAATAATAACGCTCATCGTTGTACAAAAATCAAAAAGATAAATGCCCAATTTTTGTAACAACAATTTGCAACGAAGATAAGCAGAATATTGAGAAACAGCTTCGAATTATCTTTCACAAGTGTCATAATGTTAAGACTTCTCTGGCTCAAATGAACGATTGCAACCAGTTTCGTTCAAAAGTGTTTTCGTAAACAGTCCAATCATGTAAAAAATTATCTCTGGTGAAAAGGCGATTGGAGAACAATAAAAAACATATCTTGCTCGCGGCTGCGGCGCTCATAAAACTACACAGTCGCACTTGTTACAGCAGAAATGTTTGCTACGTTCCTGCACTAAGAAACTGCACAGGATAATTCTTATTATATAAATACACATATGTCTATATCTATATGGATATATGTATGCATATAGATATGGATATATGTATGTATATATGTATCTATGTTTTTTCTTTTAGGTTTATATAAATTACATAACCATATACATTATAGTTGTGTCTAAGTGCTATTGGACAACAGCCGGTTTAAGCTCGCACGGCCTGCCATCGGCCCGAATATAAGATCTTTAGGTGGCAGACCAGCCGACGTCCAATAGTATTCTCTTCACGGCACCGATTTAATAAGACCTACTTTAGCATTTGTTCTAAAATTCGTCAGTTTGTATATCAAGGTTTTACACAACATTCCATGCAACGACCAAATCCTACATATCTTCTTATTCTTTGCCGTAGCCGTCATGGCTGTGGGGCACCCATTCATGCACCAGCTTCTGCCACCACTTCCTGTCCTTGGCCGCTTTTCTTAACCTCTCCATTGTCCATACGGTCCATTCCTTCAGGTCATCTTCCCACTGTCTTTTCGGCCTTCCTCTTCTTCTGTCACCTTCCACTTCTCCTTGAATAAAAACATTTGCCCTTTCTCCCTTACTCGTCTGGTGCAAGTAATATTAGAGCTTCCTCCGCTTGATTATCTCCTCCACAGATTCTGGTTCCTTTCCCAACACCTCCTTCACTTTTCCCCAAACCCAGGCATTTGTCTTTTTCTCCTTCCATGTAATCCTTAGCATTCTTCTGTAACATTTCATTTCAAACGCTGTGAGTGTCCTACGAACTGTATACACGGAAGTGGATTTATTATTGTGCAACAGAAATAGAAGACCATGTAGAGATGGTTGCGCCTATATAACACGTTCCGTTTACTCTCACTCTCACCTCGACATCAACTAGGGGTGCCATCTTTTCAGCAGGTTGGTTTTTAGACAAATAGTGTCACTTGGCCAGGAATTGAGTTTAGTTTCAAAGTCTGAGCATCACAATTTGTAAGCCAAGGTTATCAATTGTAAAACTATTTTCATTTGGAAATTAGTAGTGCGTTAACGAAGTGCGTCATTCTCAGGCAACAACTAGCTTCCAAAATTAATAATGCTTAGTGCACCGGAGAACATTTCCGTCTGTATCGGAATAAAACAGGTAAAGTTAAGCGGAATCCACTTTATAATGTCACCACCATTTTGAAATTATGTGGGCCTCATAGTGTCCGACACACCCTGCCGAATAAAACATAGCCCATACATTACATAAATATATGAAGTTAAAACAGGGTAGCATAGCGTACTTGTTGACCGGGAAACTGACGGTGTGCCAAACACTGTCTAGTTGGTACCATCAAAGCTTCTTCATTGGTTGGGAACACCATATGGAAATATATCACAAGGTTGCCAACAGGAAAAACCATGTGCATAGAATATTCACTTCAAGGCTTGATTTACATTTCTACATTTAAATCGTTTGAATCTAGGGGTCTTTTTACCAGTCTGGCCGAAATTGTGCATTTTCCGGATACAGCAATAGTTTAGGTACCAAGAAAACTCCCCGAGCCGGTGCAGAAATTATTTATTTGTGCCACTTATGATAAATTTTTTACTTTTGGACTCCCAAAAGTCTCTCTTTAGTATCCAAAAATTTCGATAGCTTTCGAGGATTTGAAATTATTATTAGAGAGATATATATTCGCTGCAAGTGTGGGATTTGTCACTCTTCAATATGCCGTTGTTCCTCTTTCATATTAGTAAAGTAATACAATAAGACTTAAGTCATTAATTATCCATGAAATCTGAGTACAGACAATGACTCAAAAAACCTTCACGAAATCTGGTTGTACAAACTACGAAAAATAGTAAACATGAAATCTGCAGGAACCAGCTATGAGGTGTCAGCAGACCTGTATCATCCACTGTTAAGCAATCACCAGCACCATTCGCTAGTACAATTGCAGGGTTCCGTTAGAATGTGGCGATCAAATATGAGGCAGTAACATAAACTACGACCGTGCAAGTGGACAGTGTTTATCATTTTTGCTGTATATTTTTAAGTCTAATTTGTGAAATGATCAAAATTTACGTAATTCATTTCCATAGTATTGTTAATATTAAGCTGTCATATTCTAATAAATAGTGTGCCAGTCGGCAGCATGGATGACATAGAGCGAAATCGTTTTCCGTTGATATCTTCATGAAACCAGACTGTTAATTTCGCTCGCTTATATAAAACCGTGAGATTATTAAAAGCTGGCACTTTTCAGAAGTTGTTATCGTTACTACGACATCAAATACACACGTGGGAAAGAACACGACTATGTTACTTTGTTATGATTATCAAATCAACTATAGTAACCGTTGTCATAAGTACTGAATATAGTATAGGCAAAATGAAACGAACTAACATCAGCGGTTTTATTGTTAAACTGCATAAATTATAGGATAGTAAGTAAAGAAGAAGCCACAAAATCTCGGTACGAAATACACGTCTTCAAAGGGTAAACATTAGAGCTAACAGTATTAAATATCGATTCATCCATGAGCAACCTAAAAGCAATTATTCAAGCTGTAATAACTACAACACAATTGCGAGACTAGTTTTGAAATATTTTTAGACGTGCGTTGTCTCAAAAGGATGCCGTCGTATCAACTGGATAGCCCTCCACTCAAATGTTACCAAACTAATTATCAGGCCCAGCCCCTATCGATCCGATACGTAGTGCGCAAGCGGGATAAAGTAAACAATTTCGCATTAGAAATGAAAATTAATTAATAAACAAAGTTTTACATTCGTCTTAGCAAAATGATAACATCGATATTGTTGTTTGTCGATGTTGTTTAGTTGGGCCCTGTCACTGGCTGGTTGGACTTCTTTATAACGATATTGAACAACTTATTTGCGGCAAATGGTCCAAAGTTGTTTGTTTATGCGGTTCGTAAGTTATTTTAACGACTAAATATGAATTTGTTTCTTTGGTTAGAAACAGTGAGCAAATATTTGTGCAAAGTGTGGGAAAAACGTGTATATCTTCTATCAAGAGTTCAAACAAGAATTACAGGCTATCCCAGCTAGAACCTGTATGATATGTAAGGCTGTGCGTATCCTTTAACGCAGCTTTTCACATTATAATACGAAATATAACTTATGAGTGCATGAGTGAATTTTGAGGAAATTTTCGTTAAACACTCAATTATATTGCATTCTCATTTTATTTTAAAGCTCTTTGGTGAAATATACAGAAAATTAACGTCGAATAACATGGGTGTGCAAAAGATTTATATTTGGGGCATGGGACAAGTTCAGTACTTGCAATTGAAGGGTGAACAGAATCTTTTTTAATTTTTAGGTTTGAACCACGCCATAAGCTATACTTCAAAACCACTTGTGTGGGCCACATCTCGTTGGCGCTTGATTTTTGATACGCCCGTACGAATATATAATCGTTGTGACATTTTGACCACAGGTAAAAAGCTAACCTGTCAGTTTAAATTTATAACTTTTTCAGGGATGCATGATATAAAAATAGAGGCCACTGTATCTTCTCTTTGACAGCATCGTATTTACTTTTCCACATGTGTTTGTTTGAGCCAAAAGGCTCTAGCCAAAAGTAGAGAATCTTCAAAACTTTGCCTAAGTAAGTTTCTTTCTTGGTGAAGGTGTCCAATGGGTTATTTAACATATTAAACACTTTGATTTCCTTTACGTCTACTATTTCATTGTGTCTCTGGGAAGCTACAGGGCGCAGAATACTTTTATTTCGCCAAGAATAACAACTTATAGCGTCGAATTTTCGTTGCACCTATAAGAATAGATTTGACCAGAGATTGTATGGAAACGAGAATGCAAATGGGACGGGGTGGAAACTGTTTTCATTCCCGTGAAATTACATTTTCCTATAGAAATAGTTTTTGTTTTTGCCAAATAATTTTGTTTCTGCAAAATTATTTTTATACAGAAACTATGAAATAGTAATTTGTTTCTCTTTGTCATCCAAAAAACATTGCCTCAGCAATCACTGGCACGGCGCGTGCTATTGGTATTGATGCTCCGCCAAATAATTCAAGTCTCGCATGCCCTGACATTTTAGCTCTCACACTTGGTTTGCAATGAGTCAGAAACTATGGCCTTATTGTGGTTCGGACTTTTCACAGACAGCTGCGTATTTCTCGGGGCAACCAATATACTGAGAAAAGAGCTTCTCCATAAGTTTGCGATGAGTAAAATTCCTGCGGAGCACACTTTTTGTATCGTGGGACTGCATAACAAAAGAATTTTCTGTAACAGTTTCGGGTTATCTCGGCGGCCTTCTTGCCATGACAGCTATGAAACGCGAAGAACTTAGAGCACATCAATTAAGCTCCAGTAGATCAACACTAAATTAAATGCCACCGGAAAATACTGATGTTTTTGAACAAATGTTTAGCTGCTATCCGCCCTTGCAAAAAAAGCCAAACCATCAATTAACGTCATGTTAGCAGATTAGCAGGCATTATTCGAAAAGATTCGTTACCCATTTACGAACGCTGTCGGGCTTTGGAAGCATGTCGTACAACTTCTATTTCTTTAGACATGCGCCGCAATACTGCTTTTGGCACCGGTTTCGTTAGCAGAAGTTGAGAGGACATTTAACGAAGCGGGGACCAAAACCTAGAAAACGAACACAGCCAAGGCTTTTTCAGGCACTGGTGTACCTCAAATATTGAAAAAAGCTAGAACATATTACAAAAAAGATTGAGGTAACCGCCGAAGAAGTCGAAAACTATCTGAATACGCAATCTCATAGCGAAAGTGAAGATGATTTTGAGCAAATCGTCAGACGCAGGACCCTGTCAAGGGAGCAGTTGGTATCTTAGATAGGAATTGCCCGAAGATAAGTTGGTATGTTGGTATTTAAAGCTAGTGTTTGCTTTGCAGCAAAAATTCGCCCAGAGACATGTTTGTATCTTGGACAATTATCCAAGAAAAAATATCGTATCTTGGAGCGTAACTGCCAAAAGGCAAGTTACATTGTTGGCTCGTAATGCGGCGTTCACGTTATAATAATGTTTGGAACTTTTGACCCCCTCTAATCGTGACCCTACCGTAGGCACACCGTGTGGGTGGCACCCATACTGTAAATCAATTGCCGAGAGTGTACGACACACCCCTAGCTACTATTTTTTCTTAACAGTGACGTACACACCCTTAGCTACCAATTTGGCGCGAATTAACTATAACATACACCGTCTGTAGCTAACGAGGTTTATTAGTCAACTGTCCTGTGTAGTTTTTCTAAATTCTCGATATTTGTATCAAGCCCATATGAACATTGCTCAAATAATTCCGAACACAGTCAATAAAACTGCCAGAAGACACGGTGTGCCTGACACTGTCGAGAAGTGGTAATACGCGTAACTAGCTACCTTTGAAAAAATTTATTAAAAACATGGGGATGTCTAAGACACCCTGTTGTCAACAGTGTGCCTGACACTGTGTGGTGTACATAGGTTCCAAACGTTGGGGACATTATAACGTGAACGCCACATAAACTGTTGCTAGAGATATTTTTGTATACTAAAGTTAAGGTTTGTATCTAGCAGTTGATGTAGGGACTCGTGGCTCGTTGCCAACCTGGCTATCTAGCGCGCCCCTACGGCGATAGGGATGCCTAGTGGTAGGCTCTATAGACAAGGAGTTGTGTGTTGGGTAATGACGTGCTCAATTCCATGGAAATTTCTATGGAAGTATCCATAAAATCTAGACGAAGTTTTCGCGGAAATGAGGTGAAATGGAAATCAAAAATTCATTTTTTGTAATCCCTGGTATTGACCCATGGGTTTTCAATGTTGTCGAATAGAATGAAAGCAAATGTCTTGGCATTAAGCACATCTATACGACAAAGCCTATTTTACCATCCTACAAAACGACTGTTCAAATGTTAAGATTGTTCAAAAGCTGTTGGTAAGTCTCGAAAGGAATTAGTTTTCTTTTTGAAGAAAGAAAGCAAGGGTTGAGCTGAATGTGACAGCAATATATAGTGTCATTAATATGACACTGGTGCATTGTTAGTTGTTGCGCAAATTCAATTTGATACCTCAGAATAGTCACTTATAAGCTATTTTAATGTTTGATTTGAAAACACTCTGGCCCAGTAGCAAAGATGTCTATTTCGTATAGTTGATTAGAATGACAATGACTTCGCTGCATTGTTTTCGGACGCAGCAAAGCGCTCGCTCGATGAGTTTACGATCGCTGTACATCATAGGTGTCGATAGGTGGGTGAGAACCTCCGAGCAATATTTACCTCTCGAAGGCTCCACATCCTCCCCCACTTCTACGCCTTCGTCGCACACAACGAAAAAATATTAACGAAAACTAGTAAGGATTGGTGTTAAATAAGCAAAAGTTGGAGTAACAGTCACAAAAATGTGGTAGAATTGCCAAAGGGGTAGAGGGAGGGAGGAGGTCTGAGGACCTTAGAAATTATACCATGATCAAACCAGTTTTTTTTTAAAAACAGCTGCAACACCAGCATACCAGATAATACGTTAGACCGTAGAAATATTAGCTGCGCAGGACTGCATCGCTGACGATGTCTCTGAAACCTAATAGTATGAAGAGAAGACAGCAGTTTAAAGTGGTTGCTTTACATCCCATCATTAATAACAGTGTGCCGTGTGAGACTAGCTTCATCTTGGTTAAGGCATTTAAACATAGATCGTTTAGGATGGTAGCGGTTACTCTTAAAGTGTCCTGCCCCCTTTCGGCGCCCTAAAATTTTGTGAAAATAGTCAAAAATTAGGAAAAATAAAGCAACTAGACACAAGTTGGCAACAATTGCGATATATTTTAACAAAAACGATGGAAACAACAAAAACGAAGGTAAACTAACAAAAAAGAAGAAAATTATGCAAAATTTGAAAAAATTATAGGCGTTTCAGAATTTCGAAATGCTACACACCGCGGTTTACCCCAACCCCGACGGCCAGCTAATCCTGGCTACTAGGTCGAAGGCAGACACCATCTCCCATGTTCCCGCCTTCTTTTCCGCGCCACCGACTTCTCCCATAGGACTTCGGACGTTGAGCATGTATGTATATGTATTTAAAATAGTTTTAATGTAATACGTCGCTACTTGTCTATTTTTGAGTTAAAATTATATTTTGTCTTCCACAAAAGCAGTCTTATTTAAAATAACCATCTGTAATATAATTTACTAAGGCATAATTTGAGGCAAACAATACAACAAAGCAAATTCGATAATGATGATTGTATTTAAAAATAGTATAGACGAAAACACATATTTAGCAAATTAATCCTATTATTGGTTAAAAAATAATTAGCTGGAAACACTGACCGATAACAAAAGTTTCGGTCGTAAAACCTTTATCCGTATCCCGTAAAGCTACACGAAGATTCCAAAAACGCTTCCGGTTACAATAAAGCAATGCACTATAATTTCGTGAAACACAATATAAATTGTGTTAATTGTATCGTACACCTTAGTGTATTTCTTGATCCAAACTTTTACGCTAGCCTTTAGTATAGAACGGAAACTTTAACGAAGGCACGTTTATTTTAAGTTGAAGATTTCACAACTGTAAACCTCAGAATCAAAAAATATCTACAACAACTTTTTTGCTCCACAATTGCCTGTGTAGTGTCTCAGCGAAATATGCTGTTTTTGTATCATGATGTAAATACTGATATTTAGCCAAAGTAATGCTATTCATGAGGGGTTAGAGGGATTGTTAGTGAAATAAACTTTCCTAAAGATATATCAAGCTTTTCGTAAAACTAGTCAAAGCTTACGTCGATTTAAAACTGTTCAAATTTATTAATGGAAAATACTACGCCATATAGATGCTATTCATAGAAGAATTTCCGAATTCAACAGCACATTGGTCGGTAAAAGTTTTATGAGATAAGTTTTAAATATTAAAAATCAATAGTAAATGTCAAAAATAGGCGATATGTATGGGTTTTGTCGTGTATATATCATAATTGAAAGCAAAGCACAGTGTTTGTGCTAATTAATATTCGTACCTGTAATGATTTGTGATCGCCATAAAGACGTCTCATGAACTATGAAGTATTCAAAAAAAACAAATTGGAGAGAAATCAAAAATTGTTGCCTTATTATCAAACGTATGTGTTATCTAAATGTCTTGCTATTTCCGAAAGTAACGTTGTCATAGTGCGTCCTTTCCAATGCTATTAAAATGGAGTTCAAACAGACCTTTCTGCTGAAAAAATTCTTGCTTTTGTTCAAATAACTGATTTTGTATATTTTGTTCTAAAACATTGCAATAGTCAGTCAGTATGCCTAAAATAGCCCATATTGGATTCACTTTGACCATTTTGTTCACATTATATTTTGTTCTAAAACATTGCAATAGTCAGTCAGTATGCCTAAAATAGCCCATATTGGATTCACTTTGACCATTTTGTTCACATTATATTTTGTTCTAAAACATTGCAATAGTCAGTCAGTATGCCCTAAAATAGCCCATATTGGATTCACTTTGACCATTTTGTTCACATTATATTTTGTTCTAAAACATTGCAATAGTCAGTCAGTATGCCTAAAATAGCCCATATTGGATTCACTTTGACCATTTTGTTCACATTATATTTTGTTCTAAAACATTGCAATAGTCAGTCAGTATGCCTAAAATAGCCCATATTGGATTCACTTTGACCATTTTGTTCACATTATATTTTGTTCTAAAACATTGCAATAGTCAGTCAGTATGCCTAAAATAGCCCATATTGGATTCACTTTGACCATTTTGTTCACATTATATTTTGTTCTAAAACATTGCAATAGTCAGTCAGTATGCCTAAAATAGCCCATATTGGATTCACTTTGACCATTTTGTTCACATTATATTTTGTTCTAAAACATTGCAATAGTCAGTCAGTATGCCTAAAATAGCCCATATTGGATTCACTTTGACCATTTTGTTCACATGTAATCTACATGTCAAGCAAGGATCATATAATTTGCTTTCTCGTAATATCGCCGTAGTGATTTTCTGTGAAATATAAACAACTGAAATGTCTAATGTTTGAAAGAATTAAACTCACCAATACCATGACGATGGTGAGACGAACTCTATCACAGCGCACAGATCTATCTATTAAACCAGACATGGATAATTTTGCGTTGGCTTTGGCGAATATTAACTCTCTTTTAAACAGAGACAGCATCCTACAGAGTCAAAACGAGGGCAACACCATTGTTTAATGAAGTTCATACCGGATGATAGTAAAACGTGCAACTTCAATTGAGTCCAGATTTTAACACTTGTCCATTTGAATAAGAAACCAAAACCGACACATTTCAATCAACGTGTTTTAAAATATACGTAGGCATACCTATCAGTAAAACTCGGGAGATTCATTTCTCTCTTGGTCTATAAAAACATTACACCTGTCACACACGTTTGTTTCTACCGGTCGCGATCTTTGTTTGTTAACCATTTTCTCTCGTTCCTCGCAAACTACGAACTGCGTTGTTAGCGAAGAAATTTAATACAATGAAAATAGCTCTGGGGCTGTTTTAGTTAACTAACCAGTTTGGCGAACCCGAAACAATGATTGTAGCATTTTGGTTTTCCAACACACTATTTTAATACCATCCATAGAGGAAACACCGTAAGCTTGTTGCAAGCTGTGATACTCTGTATTCAGTTGTTTGTTTGTTTGTTTAGGAAACAATTATGCAAATAAAATAATGGCAGAGGGAAGAATAAAATTTAATGAAAAAACCCAAAAGACGTTAGTGTAAAGTGTAAAATTAGCAGCTAATTTAATATTCATAGCTATATTTTAAGAGCTGAAAGAATCCAACAACGGTAGATGAGTAAAATAACTATGAGTGTAGCACGTTGCATTGTCAAACTATCAACACTTAAGTTTATATGGCTAATATGGCCACAGCGCCCTACTTAGTAGAGTTGGCGCTACGCCGTTAGGACAACACTGACACGACGATAACAAATTTTAATTAACGATAAAGTTGTAGCAAACTCAAAGACGATATGACATGTCGTCGAAAACGGTGAACGTAACACTCAGCGGCTTTTGGGTTTTTTCATTAAATTTTATTCTTCCCTCTGCCATTATTTTATTTGCATAAAATTGTCCTAAACAAACAAACAAACAACTGAATACAGAGTATCACAGCTTGCAACAAGCTTACGGCGTTTCCTTGATGGATGGTATTAAAATAGTGTGTTGGAAAACCAAAATGCTACAATCATTGTTTCGGGTTCGCCAAACTGGTTAGTTAACTGAAAACAGCCCCAGAGCTATTTTCATTGTATTAAATTTCTTCGCTTACAACTAGTTCGCAGCCTCCCAGGAACGAGAGAAAATGGTTAACAAACAAAGATCGCGACCGGTAGAAACAAACGTGTGTGACAGGTGTAATGTTTTTATAGACCAAGAGAGAAAATGAATCTCCCGAGTTTTACTGATAGGTATGCCTACGTATATTTTAAAACGCGTTGATTGAAATGTGTCGGTTTTGGTTTCTTATTCAAATGGACAAGTGTTAAAATCTGGACTCAATTGAAGTTGCACGTTTTACTATCATCCGGTATGAACTTCATTAAACAATGGTGTTGCCCTCGTTTTGACTCTGTATGGGCAATGCGCTGTTCTCTGTTTAAAAGAGAGTTAATATTCGCCAAAGCCAACGCAAAATTATCCATGTCTGGTTTAATAGATAGATCTGTGCGCTGTGATAGAGTTCGTCTCACCATCGTCATGGTATTGGTGAGTTTAATTCTTTCAAACATTAGACATTTCAGTTGTTTATATTTCACAGAAAATCACTACGGCGATATTACGAGAAAGCAAATTATATGATCCTTGCTTGACATGTAGATTACATGTGAACAAAATGGTCAAAGTGAATCCAATATGGGCTATTTTAGGCAGACTGACTGAACTAACTTGCAAAATGTTTAGAAAAGAAACACAACGTGAACAAAATGGTCAAAGTGAATCCAATATGGGCTATTTTAGGCATACTGACTGACTATTGCAATGTTTTAGAACAAAATATAATGTGAACAAAATGGTCAAAGTGAATCCAATATGGGCTATTTTAGGCATACTGACTGACTATTGCAATGTTTTAGAACAAAATATAGAATGTGAACAAAATGGTCAAAGTGAATCCAGCACCGGCTATTTTAGGCATACTTGACTGACTATTTGCAATGTTTTAGAACAAAATATAATGTGAACAAAATGGTCAAAGTGAATCCAATATGGGCTATTTTAGGCATACTGATTGGACTATTGCAATGTTTTAGAACAAAATATAATGTGAACAAAATGGTCAAAAAGTGAATCCAATATGGGCTATTTTAGCAGTAGTCTGACTGACTTATTGCAATGTTTAGAACAAAATATAATGTGAACAAAATGGTCAAAGTGAATCCAATATGGGCTATTTTAGGCATACTGACTGACTATTGCAACGTTTTTTAACAAAAATATAATGTGAACAAAATGGTCAAAGTGAATCCAATATGGGCTATTTTAGGCATACGACTCGACTATCGGGATGTTTTTCTAAAGAAGAAATACAAAATTAGTTATTTGAACAAAAGCAAGAATTTTTTCAGCAGAAAGGTCTGTTTGAACTCATTTTAATAGCATTGTAAAGGACGCACTATGACAACGTTACTTTCGGAAATAGCAAGACATTTAGATAACACATACGTTTGATAGTAAAATAACAATTTTTGATTTCTCTTCAATTCTGCTCTTTTTTTTGAAATACTTCATAGTTCATGAGACGTCTTTATGGCGATCACAAATCATTACAGGTACGAATATTAATTAAAGCAAACACTGTGCTTTGCTTTCACAATTATGTAGATATAGTATATGAACTGAACCAAGTAGGTTACAA
>JASANE010027871.1:0-41391 GCA_030248225.1 Trileptium ribeirensis
ACTACTGAAATATCGAAATTTTTTCAAAAAAGTTTAAAAATTTAGCAAACACGGAAAAATTCAACAAAATTGACAAAATTTTAACAAAAAGTAAGGTCCGGCACAAGTCACAGTTCACAATTCACTTGTTATAGGTAATCGCGGCTTAGTGTGAAAACGACAATATATCCGTTATGTAAAAGAATAAATTGCTTATATACTCTCACACTTCTCCATTTTCCATATTTATTCACGTTTTATATCATACTATGCTACTAAAACACAGTTTATGGGTGTATAACAGAGCGCTATCAAAATATGATGGCATAAGTTAGCACGGTCGGTAAATTGCTGTAAAGGTTAGTGTTGGGGCTGGTGCCGTTTCCACCACCAAATTTTTCTTTTTCATTTCAATAAAGGCCGCCCCCACGCCGCCCTGGTATTCTCTGTCGTCCTCGGCGTGGCATATGAGCGCAATATTTACGTAAACTATATATATATAACTTGCTATATAAATATAAACTAGCTATGTATTTAACTATAAATATATAATATAAAATAAAACTCATATAATTATCAAAATTCCCCCATACCCATAAATTCCCCAAAACCTAAATTTCTTAAATAAAATTATATAAAACACACTTTTTCTTTTTATCCACCCTTTTTCCTACAATATATACCTCACCCATCCTTTTCTTCTACCCACAACCAAAATTCTTCTCAAAATCTATTTTTCTCCTTTTTCCTATTTTTCTACTAAAACTCAAACTACCCTCCCTCTTCTAATACCTAACCAAACTCCTCCAAGATTTAATATTTTCTTCCTCTCACCCCGTCTCTTAAGATATATAAAACTCCCTTTCCCCTCTTACCTTTTTTCCATAAAATTTCCTTTTTCTAAATTTTTCTTCATTTTTCTCCATTTTTCAACTATCCCCCATTCCCTTAAAATTCAACCCCTATCCTTCAAATTTTAATATCCTTTTTCCCTTATCACCCCTATTCATATATCTATTCCACCCCTTTCCCATCTCTCTATTTTTCATAAATTTCTATTTTCCAAAATTCCCCATATTTCTCCAATTTTTTTCATCTTTTTCAAACATCTCCCATTTTCTAAATATTTAACCTCCACTACTCAAAATTATAATATAAACTTCCCTGTCAACCCCATCACCATATTAAAATTTCACAATCCCTCTCTCTACTTTTCTCAAAGCACACTCCACCTTTCTACCCCATTTCTCATTCTAAATTTTTCATTTAAAATTCTTCTAAATTATAGTAAATATATAATATATATGTCATTGTTGTCGCGGCGATCGCGTATATCTTTAGTCCAGTACAGGGTACTGTTTGCGGGCGCCTACGTGGCGATGTGATTATTATTAACTAGTTACTTGTTTCATATGGTATTCAGTGAGTTGTGTATTATTATTATAATAATTATGTTTTGAATTTAATTTGAAGTTGACGAGTTAGCTAGTGTTCTTCAACGTGTCATTATGATTTAGATTGTCGACATCTCCGTTTTATGTTATTTTTCGTTTTCCCCTGTCGATTAGAGGAAATGGTGGTTTCGAATATGGTTACAGAGTTGGATAGGAAACTATAGGAGTGGTTTCACGGAGTTATAGCCAGCATTCTTTAGTATGTGTTCACGATCGCTCGTTCACATACAATTGTGGCCCTCGTGTTTTTGGTAACTTATGGATTATAATCTTTGTTTTACAAAACGCGTTTACTACTGTACTACGAGTTGTGATCATTTAGTGTGATTTTGAATGGCTTGTTTTCACGAATTCCGCATTTATTCCTTTAGAACTAACAGACGTCCATTGGCGAGAAAAAGCGTAGCGATTTATATCGTTTTATTTCTTGGCTTAACGCGATCTGCGAGTTTTCTCGGGTACGGTATGAGGATAGAATGTGTTAACTGTATTACACTCGAAATTAATATGGATCTACTTGGAGGCCGACCGACTACGTTTTATTCGAGGTTCTTATCAGGTCGTCGCCATATTTTTATTACTGTAGTATTGCTTATATTGATTTGTTGCCAGTGATTACTAGCCAGTATGCGCTAGTTAGTGAGGTGTTCGAAGCGAACGTACCGAATGATTTTGGATGTAAATTGACTGTCAACATGGTTAATCTAAGTAGCAAAATACGGTGCTGGTCTGTCATATGAAGACTGTTTAACGTATGGTGGACTTTGCTACGGATTCGTAATGTTCTTCTATACTGGTTATTATTCGTTTGCGTACTATTTACGGGTCGTGTAATACGATATTAATAACATCACGAACTCGGAGTGCCACGATTGTTTGTTTGTAAGCCGAATTCTGAACAAAGTTTGCCAACCAGGTATTAAATTCGAGTTCAGACTCAGGTGGTTTTTTTGATTGGTAAACCTCAACGTTTAGTCAGTTCAGACTACCGTAGAAAATGGGCGCTTCGTGTTTTTGGTAAATAAATATTTGCGACCCTTTGGCTGTTGTTGACTTGGAGTAAGAAGAGCATAATAGAATGTCAGTGATAAATCACGGACATTTGCGGGTCGTATACTACATTACATTCCCAAGTATCGCCACTCTACTAGTCCGCTAGACCACGATCTCGCGCACCCCAGTCTGCAACAGAAGAGGTATTTAGTAGCCTATACTGTAACTAAGCTATAAACTTTGTGTATTATAGTAAGCACTGGGGGTCGGAGCGCCGCGTGAGCACGGAACTACACAGCCAATAAAGAAATCCAGCTCCGACATGGTGGCCATGACGAGGCCAATGCCAATGCCGATCCTGTGAAGATCCTGTTGATACGTTTGCCGGATTGGATTGGTCCGTGGTTAGTGGTGGTATTTATTGACATTTTCTTAGCGTTATTTTTGCGCGTTACAGCACGAATTGGTGAGTGTCGTAGCTGTAAACGGTGTTTTGTTTCTTTCATGATATGGACGACACAGCTGCGTCTATGCCGCACGACGATACGACCCAGTGGTTTATAGGGATAGATAGCGCCAGTACGCCGTTGCCTACCGCTACGGATGACCCGACCACGTCCAGGAGTAATGCTACGTTAACTCCGCTGGAAGCGACTTTGCGTCGATTGGAGGTAAGCTTAGTTGACACAAGCCGTAAGTACGATGAGATAACGGATTTAGTAAATGACACTAGTCGTCAATATGAAAAAATCATGGTAGATAACAATGGAGCGCGAACGCAAAACCAAAATTTTGTACTACGACAAAATAATGATTTACAAGAACAAATAAGACGGCAGAACGGTAATATACACGAGCAAATGAGTGAGATGCGAGGTAATCTTAATCAGTTACGAGATCTCATAAGCATGGAGCCTGTGCAACTCCGACCTCTGATGTCGGAATAGAAGGTTCAGTTTACATGGATGGTACCGTTATAGAGGTGGATACTAGGCCGAAAGTACGATTAGGTGTTACATCTACTTTGCCGGTGATAGACCCCGTTAGGGCTAAACAGCCTCCAGTGCTAGCGCCATTGCCGACACATCAGGTTACAACTTTCGATATCCCGTCAGTATCTACAATGGCTCAGTCGGTACCGGCTGTTGTGTCTACCCCGGTTATATCAGCTCCAGCTTCAGTGACTGTAGTCTCGACCGGGATTACGACTGTACCAACCAGAACTACTGCCGCTACGTGTACACACTATTCGTATACGCCCGCTGTTGCGTCTGCCCCTGTGCCAGCACCTGTGACAGCGGTTGCTCCTGCAATGCCACCTATTGTAGTTAACGTGCCACCCCCGAAAGAACCTGTTAATATCGAACGGTACTATGGTACAACGGATTTCGCCACGTACTTTCGTAGGGTGGAAATGGAGTTTGAATTAGCAGGTGTGGAAAAGTCCAGTGATAAAGTTCGTACATTGCGTAAGAAATTAACGGATGCAGCTCGCAGTTTTATTGAGTTGTTAATGACTGGTGCCGAAGCGCCGGAGACATATGAAGACCTAGTGTACGAGTTGCACGAACGATTTGCAGAAAGTAGAGAATTCGTAGACGAAGTTCAGCGGTTCCGGCAAATGAGTCAAAAAGTTCTGTACCAGATTTCGCTGATGAGTTAGAATTGCAGTGGCGCAAGCGAATTGTTCCGTTGGAACTCGGTGATAAACACGCCGCCAATCTATCGCGCAATACGTTTTTGCGAGGAATACTACGTGGATTACGTTCACGCTGGATTTATCCATGGTGATCAATTGCCCTTCTATGAGTTGAAACGTCGAGCGGTACAAATTGAGCGCACAGAAAAATTATTAGCAGGATCCGAGGACGATGGCACCTTGCCACGATCCACAAATAGATCGGTTCCTCAACGGTCGTAGAGACCAAGTCCAAATGCTAACACTAATAATGCAGTAGCACCACGAAGGAATAATGGTCGGCAGGCTCCAATGCGCATGAGTGGCGGAAACCAAAGCAATGACGTGAGAAACACCCGAGTTGTGGAGCCGGCTACTGCGTCCTTAATTGTGTGTTATGATTGTGGTGCCACAGGGCATGTCCGTGCGTTATGCCCATATCGGGATGCACGCCTTCGTCAACAAGAACGCGGTGTAGTGAGGGAAGTTGCTTCTCGATCACCGCCTGTGCAACGTGCGTCAAATAATGCGGAATCCATAACGCCCAAAGAACTGTGGAAGTGTTACTTATGTGGTAAACCAGGCCACTTTGCTCGGGATTGTCGTCAGCGATCTGTAAATTTGAAAAACAGTTAGCGGGTGAGTACCTACGTGGTTCTGAGGCGCGATCCGAACCTAAAGCAGTACAGTCAGTTAGGCTAGATGCATTGGATAATCGGATGCATAACATGGAACGTTATATGAACGGATGCATGAACGATATACTGACACACTTGAAGTGGGCTAGTGTCGTAAGTCCCAATAGGAATGCGGGTGGATCCGGTATTGCGCATAATTCGCCTGAAAATTCACGAGGTCAGATTAGGATGGAAAATGTTTCTGAATTAGCGTTGGAGGAAAATTCGGAATTACCAAATAATACGCAAGTTTCGTTGACCCAGATGGAAACGCTGGCACGTCCTGCTAAATCATGTTTCTATGTGGATGTACGAATTGACTCGTACAAATTACGCGGGTTAGTGGACACCGGAGCTCAAATGACCATCACGCTTCAAGAAGTGTACGAAAAGGGCTTCACCAGATATAAGTTGAATTCGGAAGTCCTTCAAGTATTCGCGTTCGATGGTTCTCCAGCTAGTAAGACATTGGGATGGTTCGAAGCCCTCGTACATTTTGGGGACCAGTCCAAATACGTGCAGATTTACGTTGTACCAGATATGCCGGTGGCGATTGTCATTTGGGATGACATGTTGCGAAAATTCAAAGCAACGATCGATTACCAACGAATGAGAATTCTGGTTGGTGATCAGCCTGTGCGTTCTTGGTCTCTGGTTCAGCGTAAGGAAGGAATGACTAAGGAGGCAGACCCGAAAGATTTGGTGTCATCTGAGAAACTGATGGAAGTGCCTATAAGAGCCTTTCACGTATGTCGTGTGTCCGTAGATGTGGAAATCCCACCAGAGTGTACAAAATTGGTGCCATGCAGCATCAATACTGCTGATTATAATGGACATAGTGTGCTGGTGGAATCCGACGTGAGCACTCGGTTTGCACGCCCAATCATGTGCCCGAACGCCGTTGTAGAAGTCCAGGAAAATATGGTTTGGGTGCCTGTTACCAACCTAGAACCGAAGTCGTATAAGTTGACAGCGGATGACGTGATGTCACACGTTACAGAAATTGTGGATACCGTTGCTGTCACGTCGATGGAAAAACCAGCGATGACTGATGTCGATTATTCTAAGGCCGTTACCAATAAGATTCAGATTAGAGCGAAGGAAGCTAAACGCTTATATAGGGAGTTATGCAGGTTTCACAGAATGAGTGCAAAAAGTGGGCACTTTTGTCTCTAACAACCGTCTGCAAGAAACTAAAATCTCTAATGGGCGGCTATATGATATTTTAGTTTCTTGCAAACAGCTGCTAGAGATTTTTGTCTCTAATGACTGCTTGTTAGATATTTAAATCTCTAACAGACAGCTGTAAGAGATTTTAGTCTTATATAGAAAGCCAATAAATACAGAAATCTCTAACATCTAGCTGTTAGAGACTAAAATCTCTTGCAGCTAGCCATAACAGATTACTGTCTCTAATGGCTAGCTGTTAGAAACTCTTGTCTCTTACAGCCAGTTATGTAATACAAAAGTCTCTAATAGCTATCCATTAGAATTTCAAATATTTATCGGTTGGCTGTAAGAGACTTTTGTATGTTACAGCTGGCTGTAAGAGACAAAAGTTTCTAACAGCTAGCCATTAAAGACAAAAATTCGTAGCGGCTAGCCGTTAGAGATTTTAGTGTCTTATGGCTAGCTGTTAGATATTATTGTATTTCACAGACATATGTAAAGTTTATGCTGTCGAATTTTCCCCATATTTAGCCAAGTTTCCCAAAATATTTCGCGCGCGTGCTAAATGTGGTTAACACGTAAAAACTTTTTGTTCAAATTTAATTGCTCGTTCACAGAAAAATGCGCCCATCTACTCAAAAAATTTTGTTACAATATATACGACATGTCGTATGTTACATACGACATGTCGTATATAACAGAGTTACTGCGACATGTCGTATGTACCTATGTTACATACGACCTGTCGTATGTAACACTAGAGTGCTAGCAACTTGCGTCCTTATAGTTTTCAAAAATAACAGTACGTTTAATATCAAACTGGAGGGGCACCAATATCAAACTGGAGGGGGTTCAATATCAAACTGGAGCGATCACCAATACCAAACTGGAGGGGGCACCAATATAAAATTAGAGAAGGCAACAATATCAAACTGGAGGGACGACAATATCAAACTATAGGGGGACACCAATGAAAACTGGAGGTTTGCACCAATATCAAACTGGAGGGGCACCAATATCAAACTGTAGGTGGGCGCCAATATAAAACTGGAGGGTGGCACCAATATCAAACTGCAAAAGGGCACCCATATCAAAATGGAGGCGGTACCAATATCGAACTGGACGGGGGCACCAATATCAAACTGGAGGGAACACCAATATCAAACTAGAGGATGCACCAATATCAAACTGGAGGGGACACAATATCAAACCGGAGGGGTGCACTGTTATCAAACTGGAGGGGCACCAATATCAAACATGAGGGGGCACCAATATCAAACTGGAGGGGACACCAATATCACACTGGATGGGGCACAATATCAAACTGTAGGTGGGCACCAATATACTGGAGGGGGCACCAATATCAAACTGGAGGGGGCAACAATACCAAACTGGAGGGGGCACTAATATCAAACTGGAGGGGCACCAATATCAAACTGTAGGGATACCAATATTTGGGTCTTCCCATCTTTCTGCGTGTCCGCAAAAACCCACAATTTGCAACCACTGTTTGAGAGGCCCGGCAGGATTTCGATGCAAAGTATCAAGCAATGGACACGAGGTTGTCGAACTATATACTAAGTTCAGACATGCTACAAAATACAGATTTATCTATAATCTGTTTCGGTTAAGATTCAGTCACTACATATATAAGGCAGAAATTCTATTTTGCCATCACCCGAGTGCTAACGGTTGGCTCGATTTCAAACTGTTTACAGTGCTAGGCCGCGATAGCCATTTGCGAACAAGTAGGGTCAGCGAAAAAGTTTCGAACCGTTCTCGTCTCCAGTTCACAATAGTGAATGTTTCGCATGTTTAAGTGTTAGGACAAAACCAGGACTGCTACTTCGACCACGCTTAATAGTCTTTCCATTCGTATCATATTTTATTCGCGTTCTTACCGCAATCACAATGTTTTCAAACAGTTGTGCTAGCTATGCGCAAGTAAATAAGACCCCGATAACCATTCTATTTTGTGGTAAATTAATATCAAATCAAAAACGGATGTTAACGAGAAAATAAGGCACTTTGTTAGGTTTTTCTCTAACCAAAAATTGTAATATCAAAACCACGCGGTGAAATATTGACTTAGCATTAGAACTGAAAGCTATAGGTTCTTTAGTGGCTATGGACTTTGTATTTGGATTCGTCTTTGCTTCTAAAAATAATATAATAGTGACGTTATAAACATATCAGTTTAGCTCCTCGCATTCAAAGAACAATACCCACTTGTTTAAAATTTAATATAATAGTTATGTTATAAATAAATCCGTTCTACAGTTGGCTCTTAGTATTCGGTAACAAACGCACTTATTTCAACCTGGATCAAAGATATGAATGTACGAATATAAGAATTTGTGTATAGCTATTCTATTGATGCGCTGTACCTTTCGCAATAACAACTTATCAAAATTTTGCTATTACCAATGCCGACGGATATCTCTATCAAATCAGCTAATTTTTCACAGCATATATATGTGTCTATAAAAGAATGGCTAGCCATCGATTTGGCGCTGATGTTTTCGTATTTGGTCGAATATCTTGATGAAACCTTATTAAAAACGGCAAAATTAAACAATTTTACATAAATAAAGAACAGTGAGATTTTATTTTTTGAACTATTAAACACGCAGAGGGTACAAGTTTCGCCAGGATAGGGCCCTATGTGGAAAACTAGGGGCAAACCACCGTTTCTAATATAAAACCTGTCGTTATAGATGACAAAATTGCTTTCGTCAAAATCGCAGTTTGGCGCTTCTTAACATTTATCACCCATCAATATTTATGGACATCTAATTTCGGAGACTCGACTTTTTATCTTGAATGACTATATTATAAAATTGTAAATGGCTATGTCAACATTAGAGCAGTTCACTGCGTAGAGAACATAACTTGTTAGCAATAGCAAACATATATACACTAATATGTCAGTTATAATAAATTATTATAGACGTGTCTGTCAGCCAAAGCAGGGTTGTTTCGCGGTGGTGTTGTAAATAGTGTAATAATTTGAATAAAGGCGGACTGTTGTAAAGAATGCTCTTTGTATCAGTGGGATATTGAAGCAGTGCATAATTATGCCAACATTTATTCTCGCTTATACTGTTTTTTTTACTTTTCTTTGCTTATCTCAAAAAAAGGGGTCAAATTATGTACGCCTTTACGTTTAGTATAGAAAAAATGTGTTGCGGCCATGCGCTTTCTTGATCTGTTCGCAATACCAAAATATATCTTTATTTTTGAGGCTGATACGTTTACTGTTGTTTAAGTTTTATTTTTAGATAATTTTTATTTGCAGCTTCATTCGGTCGATGATCGCATGCCGGTTGTTATGTCTAACATTAAAGTTTAATCGCGGTGTACCAGTGTTTTCTTTATGCTATCGAACAAACTTTTTGGAATGGATTACGTAGTGAAGCCTCGACTGTTGTACATTAAAGAATTAATAAACTCATGCAGGGTTTTTGTTGAGCTATTTTTGCGGTTTCTGAGAACTGATTGAAGCAGATTTTAGAATAATGTTTGGGTTATTTTTTTTTGTTTGTACCAGATTGAGGTTACCGAGCGCTATGTCAAACAGCATTAAAACACTAGCTATACAGCAAGGACAACGATTTGGTCGTTTTCAGCACAGAATAAAACCATACAATTCTTCTATTAAATTCCAGAAGTCTATTATTATGACAATACTAGTGTTCGAAATGTGTTTGAGAGAATTGGTTTGTTGTTCTGCAATATCTTATAAAAACTCTGATCCGATAGCCGAATTCTGATAGTCGTTTTTAGCACGGACTGTGCGGTCGCAATCTAGGCTTAATTATACAAATGCCAAAAATCGGACCATTGGTTTGCAAAATTTAGTAATCTCAACCTTTACAATGCGCCGCAGCATCAATAATATACATAACGAATGTCTGACATATTGAAGCCAACGTGGTTATCAACTGTATAAGCAATCTAAAACAAACTGTTCACCCTATCAAGCAAGATACTAATATCACTTAAGTTAAAATTTTGAAACCTAATGTTTTGAATATTTTCAAACTCCGTCTCATAGCTTTAAAATTCGCGTAAAAGCAAAGTAGCTCTCGAATGAATGACGAATCTAGTGAATGTTTTATTTTTAATCACATACATCGGGATTTCGATTGGTGACATGTTAAAAGAATGTGAGAAATAACAATTATATACTTATAATGGTCGCGGAATTTTTTTTGCAGATCCTCTGTTGAAATACCGGATGTTCTGTGCTCATACGACCATATTTCGACACTCAACATTACAAACTCATTGTCCTGCTAAAATCAAATGTTAGCCCTCTGTTATAACCGCTGTCACCGATACAGTGCTCAAAACTACTACTTCGTATAACAAATAGCATGCTAGTCGTGACGGAAAAGCTTACCAACAAAGCTTAAACTATAGCTCTACACCACTGTTGCGATTGAAAGCATCTTTCACGTTCAGTTTGCGTTTCGTTTATTTAGCGCATTTGTAAATTTAAGCGCCCTTGAAATTCCTCCAGCCCTACTTCCTCGCCTATGTAGTTGGTTTGGCGCGGGTCTGGTAAACTTATTGCTACATTAGCTAGCCTAACGTCTGACATGTGTTTTGTCTGTACAATCAACGGGTATATTTGAGATTTTTATTTATTTGCTTGAAAAAGCATTCTGAGTGAAGAAGCGTAATAAAACTATCGCAGCGCTTTACACCCCGCTGTTTGCTCGGTTGTCCATCTGAGCTAGCCATTGTGTAAAGATGAGCTAGCTCCCTTAGTCATTTCTAAAGCGAAAGCGTAAAATATAAAACCTGATAACTACTATACATCGTTTTTTTGTTTAATTAAGAGTGCTATCGATTTTAGCATATTTTTAATGTTTTCTGTGTTGTAATAAAATGTTCATCATTCGTCGTTTGGCATGCTGTCCACGGCCGACCGAGCAAGAAATTACAATATTAATAATGTTTTTCATGAAGCAGATGTTTTTCTTGCACAATATTGCTATTTGCTTGCAAAAAAGGGGGGAAATTTAGATCGCTTTTAATGCGTTTTTCGATAATTAAGTCGAGTATCATCGATAGGTTGGGTTGTTTTTATCTGGGCATGTTTTTGGAGCCACGGCAGCAGCAGCTTCGATGTAGCTACAGTTATCCAATGATTTTACATATAGCCAGAGTGAGAGACAGGTGCAATAGCGTTCGTCCGCTTTGCAGCTCATATAAATTATTATTTTCCTTTACACCACTGGTGATGCTATTTATAAATAAATATTGAGTAAATTATTATAATATAAAATTGTTTTTAGGTTTTGTGCAAAAATAGCCCTCGTGGAATTTCGTTCCACCGGCAGGTATTATTTTGGTTGAAGGTTTTATTTATATTTCGAAGCGGTTAGCTTTGAGATGGAGGCGGTAGCTCGTTTGCGTTCTGTCATCTATGAATTGATGGTACTAACAGATTGAAGGGGTAGAAATTTAAGAGGAGGCACCCGAAACACAACCTGCTACCGCCCCCCCCCCCCGAATCTCACGCTTTAGGCTTTTCTTTTTCTAACGTAATAATATGATGCCTCTCAGGGTTGCTTTTGACAGAAATATATAACAAAATTTAAGTAAAAGACTGAAGGATTGGAGCTTTCACAATAAGAACGCACAGTAAGAAGAGATAGGGACAGTGAATTCTGAGTTTTAAGCTCCCAACCGGCAGTCCAAAATTAATTGAGTTATTTAGTTTGTGTGACTTCTGTATTTACAGCATAATACAATACAACATAAGGACCCAAAATTGATCGTCTTATTGGATAGACGGTTTATAGTGGAGGGTTGACCAGAGAGGGTGAACAAATTTCCGTATGTCTTCCGCATTTTTCTTTATAATTTTCTTCATTTCTCTCAATTTTGCCTCGAAATTTTTGGAATTTCATCTTTGCCGCGCTGGAGGTCAGTGGCGCGGCTGGTCGTTGCAGGACTTCAGGGTGTAACTAAAGCTTAGAGGGTCATCCTCATAAGATGTTAATACTCTACTCTTATGGACACCTACGCACATATTTTTGTGACCGTGTCACTCTTGTATATGTAAACTATATATCATATGTACTTCACTGTAAATTTGTATGTGAATTCAGGTGTCATGAAAATGTCACGACTACATCTAGCATGATGTTGCTAATAAGACTACTGAACAGGTGCACCACATATCTTAATGCTATTTTGCAGTACTTTCTAAGATTTTATCGGCTTGCCTGTGTCTAGACTTTCCGGTAAAAATTTCTTTGAGAAACGCGCTTCGTACTGCTTCGGGGAAACTTCCTTTATGATCAAACAATTTAAATATTTTTTGTAGTGACCATCTCCAGCTAGAAATTTTTTTGTATTTTCTGCCTGCAATTCCTTAAGCAGTGATAATGCCCGACTAATTGACTTTAAGGGCTGTGAACTTCCAGTTACTACTTTCCAAGTGTAAAATTGTGACCTATTATACGGACATTAAATTTTCGTTATACTTCTATCACACAGAGTAAATGATACAAATACTCCATAAAAATTCTTGGGTCAGCCGACACAATCATATGGTTAAAGGCCCGTACACATCCGACTATGGGTATCATACTCGCTTTTGAATTTTCGTTATGAACTAACGTTATACACCTGTATTGCTTCCGTTGTGTATGTACAAATATTATAGCAATATTGCGTGTCTTGCTTATAAATTATTGTACTGACCAGATATGTCTTCATTAGCCGGTGTGTTCCAGAATAAAGCCATGGTGATGATATATAAAATACTACATAATTTAATCGATGTCTGTCGTTATGAATTCTTTAAATTATGTGATCATATTCGGTCAAGATCTCATTCTTGCAAGTTCTATATAGAACTCAGTCGATTCAACGTTCGAAACTACTGTTTTGTAAATAGTGTTAAAAGTCCTTGAACAGACAAGCTGAATAAGTCGTAACAGTGCCGATATTAGCAATGTTTAAATCGCGATTGAGCGAATATGATCTGTCTAGCGATTACTTTTGGTGAAGTATTTGGAAGCCTAAATGGCTTGGCTTTACCAAACCAAGCCTTTTTGTTTTTGAAGTATTGTCATTAAATATATGTTGATTGCTAATTATGACTGGTTTTGTCAACTAAACTAATAAAAAAAGGAGTAAACCAATCTATAATCGGGAATAAGGGTCACTCTCTCGGAGTATCAAGTATTTAAAAATTAGGAACAATCATACTATTTCTGCTACAAACACTCATTGGTTATTGGAGACCCTGGGCGTACTAGATGTTAAATAACAAATGAGATAGAGCACGGGGTATCTCACCTTTAATATTGTGGTCTATTTGATAATCACATTTTTCTGAAATAAGCACAGGATAGACTGAATCCCGAGACAGCTTTGTAATAAGCGTCAAAATCTGTAATCAGTTACCTCAGTAGCGAAAACACGACATTGCTTATTGTTGTTATAGCATGTATGTAGCGTCGGTGGACGTAATTGTCAATAAAACCCTTTAAATAAGTAAATCCTTGATGTTCTCAAGAAAGACCTCTTACGTCAAATATAGCTTTGGCATCCGGATGTTTTTGAGTGATACCAAAATCTGGTCAATGCAACTGATACGTCTCATTACTTTTCATTGCTGTAACATGTTTTTAATAGTCAAAAAACACTTTTTATAAGCTTCACTATCGAAACTCCAATGTCTATATATATGAAATGAATGAAATTTCATAAAATATATGGGTGTTATGAACACTGTCACGAAACAAATTGTAGATATAATCTTTAGCGTCAAATGCGATTGTTTGTATGATTTAAGTTGCAAACTATTTTTACAGCGTTCCGTAGCGCAGAAGAAGCAGGTAACTTAGCAGCGCTATTTCCAAAAGCAAATCTGCCAAAGTTGGGGACAGATTATTTCAAGAATCAAAAAACAAACCACCTCCACATCAGGTATTGTAAGAGTTGTGGTTATAACTTCAGTTCAATGATTTTTAAATAGATGTTATCCAACAGGATACGAAATTTTATCCCCATAAGTATTTGCTCATTGATGACTAGAAATAGTTTTGAAAAATCTAACACAACAAAACTCTATCGTACAGTAGTAATTGGAAAATTAATAAAACAATTTAGAACGCAGAGAGAAGATTCGTCTGGCAGAGAAAATTTATAAATTGTCACGCTAAAACGTAGTATTTTCAAGACCGATTAGAATTAATACTTTTTTTGAGATGTTATTCGCTTACGATCGGAATTATTGTTGTTCAAATAGCCTCTGGAGAAAATGATTGTTGCGGCTTAGCTTTAACTCTATTTGAGTTTAGCATAGTTGGAATAAATTCGGCTTCCAAACAGATTTCGGGTTATTTCAATAGTTACTCTCATAGCCTGTCAGCATGTCAACCTAGAGCATATACCACAACGTTCAACAATGTGTAAACTATTCGTTTATTTAATCGGCCAAACAATTATCAATCAATACTTTTTAAAATATGTCAGTCTATGCCATACTGGGACAGCCTATAAGAAAAGGAAAAACATTGTATGGGCAAAAACGCAACTTAGCATTTAGTTTAAGGCTCACTTTAGGATAAGGCTTAGCATATCCAAAACGTAGTTCACTTAAGTCTGTCGAGGCTACTTCCCATTCGCCATAATTGTCACTAGCACATCGAACGCTTAGCACCATCAGCAGGACTGAGGTCCGAACCTCGGGAAAGGGGTGATAGCCGAGTCATAGGCTAGGTCTGGGTCATGAGCCGGGGTGGTAGTCTTAAGGGTGGTGGTTCTGCGCCTTTGGCGCAGCCTATGTATTTGACGCCTGGGTCGCCGTTGTGTGGGTTGAATCGTCTGTCCAAGTGGGTAGCTGGGGCTTCAGGATGGGTTTGAGCCTCAGGGATTACGCCGCTACCCCTATGGGCACGTATGACCATTAGTTAATTTTTATAAAGAAGCAACATATATATACTATATCAGTCAAGATTTCCGTAGGCGTTGTGCTGTAAAGCAAATTATTGACCAACTGGTTCTTCATGTTCAATCGCCAATAACATTCAATAGCATTTGCCTATATTCATTTAAATTAAATTCTTTCGGTTTTCAATTTTACCCGAAGTACAACATCCAAATTGATTTAGTCTACTGTAGAAATTTATCCTAAATTTAATATTATCAAAAGACTTCATTATCAAATATATTGAAATATCCCGGTACGATAATAAGCAAAAATTTGTAAAACCTTGTAAGATAATTATTACATTCATCTGCCTCGATCTTTGACAGTGTTTCACAAGTTAAGTTACAGCTTTGTTTTACCATTGGTAGGCATCAAAGACAAATAAATGCGATGAGTAACATATGTGTCCGGTAAAGCAGAATGTAGACACGCTCATGGGTCTCACTTGACTGTTCTTGGTTTGCACATGGCACCGTTATCGTAAAGGGTTAGGCCTAAACCTGGCATTCTTTAGGCCCGAATATAAGCAAGTAAATTGCCGAAATCTGAATCAAAGTTAATAGATAGATCATTCGGTTGAGAATGGGTTAGATTTACGACGGCATATTTAACGTCACTATCAGCAGTTACCTGTGCCTGTTCGGTAGTCGTAATTCGCTTGATATGAAATACAAACACTGTCTCCAATTTCGGTATTGACAAATACAGGTCTTTTTCTTTCTGTGGCATTTCCACCAACTCCATTAAATACCCAAGCTTAATACCCAAGCTTAATACCCAAGCTTACTTTCAGACGGTCATGAATTTAAATCAATGTTGTTGGTTTGAGCAGAAACTTAAATAGAAACTAAATTTTAAAATTATACATAAATTGGCGCCAAAATGACTGGAAAACCTTAAATGTTGTATCGAAAAATTTATTTTTTGAGGCTAAATCTTTGTTTAGACCTGCGTTCTCCTAAAACTATGCTTGAGCAAATCAATTAAAATACATTATATCAAAGACGGGTGAAGGCCCCTAATAGGATGGATCCCGGTTTTAACGCTGGGCCGTCTAGGTGATTTTAAGAATTCTAACAATTGCAGACTATTCAGTAAATCATAAAAAGTGGTCTGTGTCTATAAATCATTGAGATATAAGGTTTTATATTACAAACAGGGAATAATTCTTTCATCATTATAATTATTATTGTACCTAGACGACCAGCGAATTGTATACGAATTGTGGGCGCTGTTAGATAGAATATTTGTCGAGCTTCCTCTTAATTTTGACACATGTGCACTGGGGCTGTGGTTGTTTTGTCAATAGTTACCAGTTGATCCACGCATAACAATAAATTTTATTAATACTCCCTATTTCAATTACCTAGTCTATGCGGCTAGTTTCTGTTTTCGATGGCAACGCATGAATTGGAAACATTGCTTTGATATACTTTTGCGACTATAGACATTATTCTCTTAAAGTCGCTGAAATCGTACTATTTTTAGATGCGTTGTTAGTGCTGTGGCACTTGTATTAAATTTAGTTGTCAGCTGTCGTTTAGATAGCACCTTGTAACTCACATAGAATTTATTAGCTGTGGCATCGTTGCATAATTGTCTAGAGTGACAAACCTGCATTGTAACAGTATCAAGTTCTGGTCCGAACGTGACTGCTACTCAACTCGTGTTTTTATTACGTTACGAACAAAGCCAGGCAAGCGTCAACGGCTTGCCAACGTTACTGCTACACTTTTTCTGAATCTATTGCCTTATTGGTTCAAGGTGGAACTGACGCGGTTTCTTGGTGAACTCGTTAATCAGTTATATTGCTGCGATTACCGCTATTACTTAAAAGCGTTCGTTTATTTGAGAGCTTTGTTTTTGCCGCCTGGGCCGGCAGCTGATGATTTCGTTGGATCTTGCTCATGGTGCATGTAAGTGTTAAAAAAATTGGAGTTCTGTTAAACTAATGGTCACACCTTAAACGACCGTTAACCCGCTTAACCTTGAACTTAATTTTTGATATTACTGCGACACAAATCCTGAGTATTTTCAAATAATTTAATGTGATTTCACATGCATTTCAAATAAAACCAATCATGGCATTACACTTTCCACCTATCTTGAGCATACCGATTATGTGTTCCCAACAGACCTATTTATATTTTTTACTATCACTAATCTAATGAATAATCAACAAATTACAAAAAAATTTAGGTTCAGGTTTTACGGAAATTTCTTATATTTTTTTTGCTTGAATAAAACATTCAGTCTGAGTTGTGGCTTCTTTGTCAAAGACCTGGGAAATCGAAAAATTGCTCTGCACTACAGTGTTGCAACATATTTAACTTTAATTTTTCCCAGCTGAGGCCTTAAATTGCTTACCACATATCAATTGGCAAAGTGTCTTCTTGTGGCTTACAAGCCCCATTTTGTTACTTACATTAATGGGTATATACATGAAAATACGACATCATGTGTAACTAGAAATCCATTGTAAACTCCAGATTGCGAGTGTCTTAAACCACGTTTATTACAATGCAATACTTAACGGCAACTACACAATTTATTATGTTAAAAAACATTAATGAAAGTTTAATAATCAATATAAAATGCTTTAACTAATCTGTTTATTCCTGTTTGTCATGCCAAGCGTCGGTATATTGAGAGCTAAGACAAGGAAATTCCAAATGTTAATTTAGTCTTGTTGATCTTATGTGACCTTCAGGTGTTCCATGGTTTGTAAGACGCCTAGTAGAAAAACATGATGGGTCTAATACCTTGTCATACCAACATAACAAAAATTAGTAAAATACCCTGCAACCATATAAAAACTACCATAACCGAGGTTTGTGCAGATAGTGTTCATCCAATTTTCCAATACGGTGCAGCCGAATTGCGTGTATTAAGCGCTCTGCTGTGATTCTGTACGCACAGTCTCTACTCTATTGTGTCGATTTCGCTTTGATGTCAAACTTGTATTTCATTGGGAGCTGTATTATTAACTAACCGTGTCCCATGTTGGATTACCTTGTTCGCACAAATGATTTAGTATGCTTAGATTATGGACGTATTGTTAGGGCCATGTTATATGTCAATGCCCTGTTATCATCCCGCTCTAAATATCAAGTATGGTTTCTATATTTCTGAACATAGCCTAAAATTATGGTTATGTTTTTTTAACAGATTCTTCAGCTGAATTAAGTTTTAACGAGCCCCCCTTGTTTTTTCAAGTTGTGGCTTATAGCCCAGGTACACGGTTTGAGGTTTTTATTTCGCTGAGACTTTAACGTGTAAAGAAATCATTTGTGTAAAATTCATATTTTTATTGATCTGGTATTTTTAAAATATCGGCAAATTGCGGTTTTATTGGTCTAGTAGATAGATTCTAATTTTATTTTACGAATGCCTCTTTTTTCGAAAGAATTTTTTTTACATCGATTCCAACAATCAAACTTGCTGAAGTCCAATCGTAGTAAGAACACTCGTAATTATTTTAACAGCAGCGATTGTGTTTTAATTAAAATTTCAAAATTTTTTTTCCTCCGCAATAACGTTGGTAATAATTAGAGAATTTAAATGTCAGATTTATAGAATTGTTATTGCGTGGTATAGACCTAGAGGTTTAAATTTTAAAAGATCTGAGCTTCTTGCAAATTCACAGAATTGCTGTTGTACGAAGATTTGAAATATTATTATATAAACTGTAGTTATTTTGGTAAGTTCTCTGAATTTTAAACCTATTGTCTGGGTCTAGCTATCCCAGATTTTATGGTATATAAGCTGAGTTCTTGTTCGATCAGCGAGTCAGTCGCGATCGGATACCTCAGAGTAAGTGTCGTTTATTGTCTAAGTTATTTGTTAGCTTACAAGCCGTACGGCACCTCGTTAATTAACACTGTTCTAACTAGGCAGTAGTCACATAAAGCTAAGACTTAGCGCTGATTCCGAGTTTAAGAAAAATTTGGGGTTTATTGAGAGCAGACGGGCTGCTCCGAAAATTTACTATTGAGAGCACAGGGGTGCTCCATATACTAGTGGGTCTTTGAGAGCACACGGGGTGCTCCACATTTTTCTTTGGTTATTGAGAGCAGAGGGCTGCTCCGGAAAAATTTCTTCTTGAGAGCAGAGGGCTGCTCCTAAAATTTTCTATTGAGAGCACAGGGGTGCTCCGATAAAATACATTGACTAGGTTGAGCTAAGCTTAAGTCAAAGCTTAGGCCGGATCGACGGATCCACACTGTGGTTCATAAAGTTTGTTCGAGTATTAATATTAATTTATTAGTCGGATCCCTAGATCCACCTTGTCAATTTAACAATTCGTTACCTTATTGCCGTACTATTATTTATCTTAGTAATATTAAGTTAGGTGCTTATTATATTTGTGTAGTAAGTGAAGTCCTAGGTTCTGAGTGCTACTATTACACAAGGTCATTCGTTGGAGGAATAGAAAAATTTTATACCCATTAGGACTAGCTTCGCTACAATATGAATGTTCAAGAAATTTCGGATGTTGGCTTTATAACGGAATTTTATTTTTGCGAAGAATGCGATCTAAAATATATTCTCAACTCGATAGGATCCGATCTCCACAATGTGCTGTAATGTACAGACGCACCTAAATGCGTGCGATTTTGTTCATTTACATTTTTATATATGTAAAATGTGTGCATATGACTGGACGAAGGATTTCAGACTTTTTAGATAGGTTTTGTCCTTTACATATTAATGTTTATAGTCTCAGTAATTTAAATGCTAATCTCAGGCAGTGTTGCCCCTCCCCCGTTGAGATGGAGAAATCTTTGAGATAGATCTGTGCACCTGTAAGCGTGCATCTAAATAAACGTATTTGGCTGCAGTGGGAGTATATTTGTTGTCTACACACACCTTGACCGCACGTTTTCAATTTTAATGTTGGTGATGGAACGACTCCATTTAACACACTCTTCAGTGTAATTACATATATAGCTTTAGTGTATAGCTTTTTTGAGCATTTTTTCAGACCCGTAGCCAGTGTGATTATGTCGGCGGTGGGGCTGGAGGAATTTCAAAGGGGGGTCAAATTTTGTTATATGAATATAAAAATGAATAATGAATGTGACAGTTGTTTGTCACATTAGAGGGTTCGAGCTGCAGCAAGGAGAAGCCCTCCTTGCTCCCAATAGTTATGGGTCTACTTCGTTCTATGCTGTTCCTACATTGTTTTTTCATCTGTTAGCTACGTTAAGTACATGCCGAATGGCGCGAAGTTCTTCAAGATTCATAAACTACATCTGTTGGAGGGGGCACCAATATGAAGTTAGAGCGGGTACCAATATCAAACTGGAGGGGGCACCAATATCAAACTGAAGGGCACAACATATCATACTGGAGGGGCACCAATACCAAACTGGAGTGGACACCAGTATCAAACTTGAAGAGGGCACAATATAAAACTGGAGAGTTGCATCAATATCAAAATTTCGAGGCAATTGTACCCCAGTTTTGGCCAATTTTTGGTGAAATTTCTAAAATATTTCACAAGCGGTGAGATCGGAGGGGGATGAGGAGCTTCAGAGGGTAAGGGTCCCTCAGGGACATTTTGAGACGTATTGTTACAATATATTTGTGAAATCAATTTAGGACGCAAGTTACAGGCACTGGACTGTTACATATGACATGTGTATGTAACTCTGTTACACTTACCTTATTTTTTAATTTTCCTTATCGGGACAAACGTTTCTGATGTACTAAGACCACAACCAATAGCAATATCTTTCTTTGCTTTTTAACAGCAATGTTAAAATATTTATTAAAACATCATCGTGCTGCGTCTGCAAGTTCGTTGAAGCTGCTTGCTATAAAAACATCTGTTACGTTCACCGGTTTGTTACAGTGGAAGCTATTTAACAGTTGAAGCAGGCCCGCAACTGAGCAAATATTTGGTGAAAAGCATTTATTTAATTACACAGCTACTATTCCCAGACAGCGAAACGATCTAGAAAAACTTTGCCAATGATTTAGATGTTTCACTAGTATGGGATATAACATGAAATACTACGGTCTGCTTAAGAAGATTACGTATAAAGCGTCACCCGTCACTGAATCTTTTCGCGAAGCGGGTGGTAACTTCATATCGAACAATCGCTATCGTTTGTGTCGCTGGAAAGAGTACATTGAGACTTTTTTAAACGCTACACCTTCAGTCCGACAGATAGTAATGAGTTGGGCTGGGAGGATGAATACGGAGCTGCCACTATGGCGTTTTACCAAGCCTGCATGAGGGGACACCAATATCACACTGGAGGGGCATCAATAACACAGCTCGGTTCGATATGTCGTATGTAACAAAATTTTTCGGGTACATGGGCGCATTATTTTGGGAATCAGCAATAACGGCTAGCCGTTACATATTTTTGTCTCTAATGGATAGCTGTTAGAAACTTTTGTCTCTTACAGCCAGCTGTAACATACAAAAATCTCTTACAGCCAACCATTAAATATTTTAAATTCTAATGGATAGCTATTAGAGACTTTTGTATCATATAGCTGGCTGTAAGAGACAAAAGTTTCTAACAGCTAGCCATTAGAGACAATAATCTGTTATGGCTAGCTGCAAGAGATTTTAGTCTCTAACAGCTAGCTGCTAGAGATTTCTGTATTTATTGGCTTTCTATATAAGACTAAAATCTCTTACAGCTGTCTGTTAGAGACTTAAATATCTAACAAGGAGTCATTAGAGACAAATATCTCTAGTAACCGTTTGCAAGAAACTAAAATATTAAATCACCGTCCATTAGAGATTTTAGTTTCTTGTAGACGGCTAATAGAGACAAAAGTGCCCACTTTTTGCACTCATTATTCTGTGAAACCTGCATTATTGGCAAATCCCGGCGGCGGTCGGCCATACTGTGGCCCCGCTTGATTGGGCCCGCTAGGTCGCATTCCCGCATTGGGTGGATTGTTCCACCCGGAATTATTCCGATATCCGTTTCCATTTTCGGGTCGCCGAAACTGTGGCGGTGGGCCTCCTCGACCCACATTATAGTTATCGTTCCGTGGGTATGCACCCACACCATTTCTCGGTCCGGGCGGCCCTGGCTCTCGGCGCACAGCTCCAGATGCGTATGCTGCGGCTGGTTCGACATTGCGCGGCGCACCATTCGCAGCAGCAGGCGGATAACGCACGTTATACGGACATTCGCGCATGACGTGTCCTGGTTCTCCGCAGCGATAACAGGTAATCTGCGGCATCGGCAAACACGGTGGCGCGGCGGGTGAGCCAGGCACAAACGGCGGCGCGAGAGCGTTAAGCTGGCGCGTGTTCTCGACCCTCTTATCAATCACATCCAGCAACCGACTTATAGTGTCACTATTGTTATTATTTGCTTTACGATGCTCCTCCATCATATTTTGAAGTTGTGTGATCAGGCCTTCACCTCCTTCCTCAAGCAGAGAATTTACAGTCTTAGCCCGGGGCTTACTAGCGGCAGGCGCGTCTGGTTCAGGGCACGCGGCGCTAGCGTCCTCATATCGCTTAGCGACACCCACAGTATCCCGAAACGTCTCGCACTCATGGATCTGGTTGAGAACCTGCCTACGCACCTCAGGTCGCAGGCCCCTTTGGAAAAACATGCGAAGCATCGTGTCCCTTTGCTCGTCTTCCATGTCGGGAAAAGCGCGATCACACAACTTCTGCAATTCTAACCCATACATGGCTACTGGCTCATTTGCTCCCTGTTGTCGTGTGCACAGTCCCGACAATGATTTCTCCGGGCGGCGCGACGATGAGAACAAAAAGCGTAAATTGGCGACTAGTCCTAGAAAACTTTGACGCTTTCCCGGTGGAAGGCCCTCAAAGGCCTCCCTTGCCGGTCCACGCAAGAGTGCTGGAACGCAAATTAATTTGCGACGATCGTCCCAACCATTGGCGTTGGCCAGACGATTATACATTCGAACCCAGTCCTCAAAGTCTTGACCTCCTGGTTTCCCATCAAAAGTCGGCATGTCTCTCAGTGGGATCATGGGAGGACCAGCCGGTTGGGTAGTCAGGTGGTGCAAGATAGCGTTGGCGGTATTTGTGTCCAGTCCAGGCGACTCGGATGATTCTCCTCGCCGCGATTGTCCAGGAGGTCGGGGCGGCGGAGTGAGCGGTCGCTCACTAGTGCCAGCGGCACGTCGGGGCCTGGCACGTAAGTCGTCCTCCATATGTCCGTCAGTCCAACCAAGGAAGTCGTCGGTTTCCGGATCTCCAGTATGACTTGCGGGTGGGTCCATTAGTACAGGGATAATAACTTAGAATTAAAATGCGTGGGCGAATTCGACAAACGTTATGCGAACACACTGAAACGCGTATGTATGGCGTTACCAGGTATCTCCGTTAACAAAATCCCGACTAAAATATCGACCGGAAATGCGCGTTTGGTACAACTGAAACCCAACAATCCAAGTCAGAGAGGAAACGAAATTACTGTCCTCGACACAAGCAACAATTCTCCTTTAAATGCACAACAGCGCCAATCAACAGTACCGAAATAAGGCACGACAAATCGAACCAGAACGTTACGTGAAAATGGTTATAACACACTAAACAAAACAATTGTAGATGCGTTAAATTTAACCAACAGTAATGCTAAGCACAATAACGTTAGGCAAAAGCAAGTACAAATAGAGTAAAAACGAACAGAATTAAATTTACAGTGTTCAAATGTCCTCCAGTGAATGTCCAACGGGTGGCGATCGTTCCCAAAAGCACGGCAACCAATGGTCCAGTTAATGTTCCGACAAAGCGACTCGTAAATACCCACAGCGCAACAGAATCGAACGACACCGATGGCGTTGACAACTGAACTCGACGACAGTCCAATAGTCCAAATAGCACCGCGCGTCGGAGCAGGTGAATGTTACCGTCGATAAGATAACTAGGCCGAATCTATACGGCGAAATCCCCAACAGTTAACGAGCGCAGCTAGTTGAGTCACGTTAGTCCCAGTTGGCGATTATTACGTCAAACGTCCGTACTATGCGGCTCTCCGAAATAACTGTCGATATGAATATGGCCTCGAAGTCCCGACAATCGAATAAGCAGTCGGTCGTCGAACAGGCTGGCTGGATGAAAATTGAGCGTCGCAAACCAGCACGGTACAAGTAAATTCCCGTAACGATTACAACGAGCAAATTAGTATGCAGTGATATCAGTAAGTAAGTTATTTAAGTAAGCGGATTAGGTATAACAAAAGCAGATAACTCCTGAAATAGTGCCCGCCGGTCCAATATAAACAAAGCCAACGATGTCCGTGGAGTCACAGGTCGCTATATCGGACGGGATAGTCCGGAACAGAAGTATCTTGAATGTGGCGATACAAGCGGGGTACAGACGGACAATTAGGTATAAGGGCACAAAATAAACGCAACACACAAATATTAGAAACACTAATACAAATATACAACAGGTTAACGGAGTGGAAACACCTCAACGTGTCTTAGTTACGAGAGGCCCAGGCAAAACTAAGGCCCTAACCTATGTGAAGAGTTTGTAAAATTTTGAAATTCCTACGATCGACGAGGGTACTTACAAGCACTATACGGGTTGAATGTGGAATTTAAACTCGCATCGTGGGAGTGAACGAAAATTCGAACGCCTCACGGCGTGGCCCCCAACGATGTAATAACGGTGACGCAGCTGCATGGCGCAACTTCCTAACACCATGCCCATACGACCCCGGCTATCATAACCTCAAGGGCGGACCCTAAGTTTTCTATTTTAGCCACTTTTCTTGGTCAGACCCAAGAAGTTACGGAGCTTAGCAGGCCGCAGGCGCGCTTCACGGGGTGTGTTCGGACCCCGCCCGATTGGTTGCGCACGTGTCTAGTATCGGGGTATGATTGCTGAGGTCCCCCAGGGAGGTTGACACCGAAACCTGCTCTCAGGTCATGATGTCATACCAATATTCCCTATCTTAGCCTAACGGAAGTTGTTTTATCAGCGTGATGGGAGGTGAAAACGAGTGATGATTTAGTTTCACTGAGTAAATTTTGATTTCCACTGAGTTCATCCTTAGTCGAACACTTTATCCGCTGTAGCCATATGGCCCCCACAGGGTTCCGACAGTCCCTGAGTGTTTAACGTCGGACTACTTAGTTCACATCTTAATAATCTGATTGTGTTAATATCCAGAGATCATGTTTTCCTAGTAAATTTTGTCTTTATCTGTGTGTACTAATTTCACGAATGAGTTCGGTAGGTAACTCGATAAGCCATTCTCGCTATAATTCCGTCATTAAAAGTACAAATATTCAGGGCGAGCCGCACGTGTCAGGGCTTGGAATGTTCCCTTCGTCAAGCCGTGGCACGCGGGGTTGGCCCGTCCGTTTGGACGCACTTATTACGCCAAAATTTCAATAACGCGGGACACAGCAAGTAATTTTCAACATTTTACTGAAGACACTGTACAAGAGTGGTTAAGCATGAGCGAGCGAGGATATAGACAGCACACAACAAATTGATTAGGCGACACTCTGCCAATTCGATCATTCGTTCCCTTATCTAGGTCTCAAAACGAGAGAGGGGCGGGTCGAGCGAATGTGATCCCGGAATTACCGGGCCAAAATCCGTACCCGAAGCGTGCCATATCACCATTAACAAATTCAGTTGTGGCTCGGGTCGGGCGTTCTGGCGTGCTTCGAAGTTCGCTCTCGATAAGACGCGGAGCTGCGGGTACTCGACGTAAATGGCGACAAGAGGGGAACAAAACAGGCGCCGAGCGGAGTAGACGGTGCGCTAGCACGGCACAGGCAAGAAAGTTAGGCTTGCGGCAACAGCGGTGCAATTGCGAGCTACACGCATGAAGTGCCTAAACGAACGAACACTAATCGGATTAATTGGCAAGTGCCAAAACTAGCGTCCAGTTAAGCTTAAATCCACAGTACAGTTGAGGCATGATAGTATAACAAGAAACATTACAATATGAACACGGTATCCATAATAGTCAGGTGCACAGACAACTAGTAAATTCCATCCAGTGTACGTTCCTGATCCTGCAAATCCTGTCAATCGTCCCTATCGAGTCCCTCACAACGTTTCGTCCTTAAAACCAACTTTGGCGCTAAAATTTCCAAGCGCTTTTGTCCCGTTGTTTACAGTGGTCCAGCCGAGAGATTGATTATCCCGAGTCCTAAAAATTCACGTAGGGTTAGCCTATAACAGTGAGGGTTGATTTCGGTAGCGGAGTAATAGTTAAACTACGTTCTATTTGTCGGAGGCGTCGTTTTACTCACGTTGATGGGTCGTTCCTGGCCGGCTTTTCCGGCAGCCTAGACAGGAGGTACACGAACAAATGCCGTTTTGAGTGGTTGCTTAGGCGGCCAATATCACTTTCTAGTCGTTTTAAACGAGTGTGTGCGCCTATTTTCTGGTCGGGACCAGGTTTGCACGGTGGGGTGTGTTTGGTCCTAGCGCATAGGGGACACGGGGCGTTTCACCCTCGGACGCGTCCGCGTCCCTTTTTGGCTGTTGTTTCTGTGTTTGGTTCTTTGCTCTTTTCGTTTCCTTCGTTTCCTTTGTTTCCTTTGTTGTCCTTTTCTTTTCGTTCTCACTCTCTCTAACTTATCCTATCGCCTTAATACACTGTACATATCGAACTTGTACAGTGTCTCAACTGCACTGTCGAAATTGTGCAGTTGAGTTATCACTGGAATTTTAACGAAATTTCTCAGAACTCGATAGTCGAGTGGATAAAACAGAAATACCTGCAGCGGACTTAAATCCTCCGTGCAGGATCGAAACTCAACAAGGGAAAGTGAAAAAGGAGAGAGAGACAAACAGTAAAATTCAGAGAAAGGGCCTACATAGTACATAGCCTAACGGGCAACCAGGGATAAAATGTAAAAATGCCTAAACTCAGCGATCAAGTCGCTCTGAAAAGAAAACGGGGTTTTGCACTTACTCGGGTTGGGGACAAAACGATTCGCGAAAGGTCGCGATTTTATCTTTATTAAAATGGGAGTATTGTGATCTCATTTTGAACATGGCACACACTATCGTGCCTAGGGTAGCGTTGCTCATGACCGATTTTAGTGTCTAACCGGGTCATTCGCTCATTTTCAAATAGGGGATGATTTCCTACGTGTTTTCGTGAAACTTAACCACATGTTCTTGTCACCATGAGATATGGTAACTTAATAGCCTGGTCGGGGCAGCTTCGCCGTAGGCTTTCCGTAGCCGTGTCTTTTACCAGTACTTGGAGTGTCACGGGGCTGGCTGGGTCTCGGGCGCTCGGAACTAATCGCTACACCAGTTTCGAATAACCTTTAGCAATAAACACGTCGCCTGATAGCACAGGTCAGAGATAAAACAAGACGCCAGCTTTTAAACAGTGTACAAGTGTTGCTCCTTACGGAGTGCAAAAACCTTAAGCTCAAGCTGGATTCACTTAGAATTTGTTTAGTCTTTTACCTTCCCCAAATTTCTTAACTCAACTGACAATTGAAATTTTGGGGCTTCCTAAAGCCCGACAGAGGCTAGTCCTCTGTCCCTATCTGCAACGTCAGTCCGAGCTCAAGCAGCGGCATGAGCCTCGAACGGTCCACTAATCTATAAGTTTGAAAACCAGAAACATGAACAAGTAAGCCTGTCTTTATGACTAGTCGGGGAAATTTTACCGTGGTCAACTCAGGAAAAATTCAACTACCCTAACTCAAGAGCAACACATCATGTAAAACATGGACGAGAAGCGTCCATTTTGGTTTGCCTTACCTATGACCACGGGGAATCAGAAGGACTTCGACCTTAGTGCCTGCAGTTCACCACCATCCCGCGCAATGGCCCACAACGCCTAAGACAGAACTCGACACTCGGAGGTTTGTCAAGGGATTTGTAAAACACGACCACTCAGTTGAAGGGGGAGGGCGCGCAACGACGGAAGTGTAATAAGCCTATGGGACAAGAGCTGCAACAACGTCGATCAAAATTTTACACCGATGGATCGTCTCTGTTACATCCGGGGAAAGTAAACCCCCATGTTTCCGTCCGTCCTACTCAAGCTCACTTACAGTCTTTGATCCGGGGTGGCAAAAGCCAAGCCCCCTTCGCGAGACCTAGGAAGTCTGCGCGGTCCTCCGGATGTCGCCTCCAATCCAGACGCGAAAACCCAAAACACGGGAAAGTAATCGAACAAACGTAGAAAACAATTAATATACTGCGTCGGAGCCGGTCAGTAAAGTCGACCGAACTCCGCGCTGTCGAAGTCGAACTGATTCGAAGAGACGACGTGGTAGTCGTCGCTTCAAAATTTTCTGCTATGTTGAAGCATGGAGATTTTGTCGCCATCCAATCGGCGACGTTCTCTTGACGCCCACTTTTTTGAGGTCAAACCCGGGCGCCCAATCGAAAAATTTCCCAACTTTTATTTTTGACAGCTATCGTAAACCCGGGGACCCCGTTAGAGAGAGTCGGCTTCAATCGAAATCGCCGACATCAAATTTGAACCCTCCGATTACTCGGAGGTCGACCATCTGTGAGTTTTCTCCCAAAATCTCCGAGTTTACCCCATCTGTAGTCCCAAATTCTTGTCAGAAACTTGTCGAAAACTCATTACTCAGATCTTTTAAACCTCTTACCTAACTTAGCTTGGTCGTTAACCCCCAAATGTTCCACGAAAGCTGCTAAATCACCCGTCAAATATTCAAAATTTTAAATCTTTTCCCCCTACAAAGCATTCAAGATAAGCTAGAATATGTCTTTTCCGCGTTCTGGTTCTCATCCATCAAATTTTCCCCCAGCTAACTCGCCGATTTAAAGCCAAATTTCTGCTATTTAGCGAGTTAGCTGCCTCATCCATCACTTAATTAAGCTTATTTGGAGGGCATCTGGGGCTAAATTTTATCGCCTTATTCATGGATAAACGTGCAAACATTGCACGTTTATATGTCGGCTTACAAGATAAAGCCAAACATTTCTAGAATTCCTAGCATTCCTAGCTAGATTTCAAATATCCCGACAGGACGTCTTTGGACGTCCCAAAAGAGGGGGGACCGAAGGTAGGAATGAACTCATTTCGTGTTTTAGGGCATAGCACAATCCTAAGTATCTTTCGGTCCATCCGGGGTCCTATTCAGGAACTCCCGGAACCCACGGGAGGGCCCTAAACCTACCCCCCGTCAGTCCTATTCCCATGTGTCCAGTCCGTCCGTAAAACTCACAAATTTAACAGAATTTTGTATGTCCGTCCTTGTCTGTCCTGTTTTTTGTGTCGTTTTGCATACTATATATATATATATATATCTATATCCACAAACACATACACATACAATACTCATGAACACACACTACACATGAGACACACAGGCGACCTGAGCGACAGAAAGGTCGCTCGAGGCCACACTAGAAACATGCAGAACCACGACAACATCAGCACAACACAACAACAACAACAACAACAACAACACCAGCAGCACATACACACACGTACACACACACACATGGCGACAGCAACGACGACAACCGACCAAAGAAGTCGGTTAGAGAGAGTGGAAAGAAAGAAAAAGAAGACGAAAAAGAAAGGGCAGGGAAGGGAGTCGGGACAGGGGTTCCCGAGGGAATTTCGAGGGGCTGGGGCGAAATTCGGTCCCAGGACGAAAAACGGGGCTGAATGATACCAAACACGAGGGGGGTAGACGCAGTGGCGGGTCGGGACCCAATTTTGGGTTCCGACATATATTAGCATACGGGGTTTCAGCGGGCTCTCCCGCTCTAACGGTTGGGCGGAGCGACGCCCGCCGGACATCGTTGAACTCGCCTTGGAAAGGCGATTCAAACGAGGGGTGTTTTCCCTACCTTAACGGCAGCGGGTAGAGGGGCACTAAAATCACGACTGTTAAAGACCGTTAAAGAGAGTGTCGGCAGAAAGTGGGGGCGCATTTTCGGCCGTCCCGGGTTAACGGGGCGACGGATGGAGACCCGCCGGGCATCGTTGAAGATGTCTCGACGCGACGAATGCAGTGAGGGGCGTTATACCTACCTTTGAGTTGGGGTTAAATTTTCGGTCGGTCTGTACCCACTTACAGTCGGTATGCCAAAATTGGGGGGGCACCTTTTCGGTCATAAAGGGCTAACGCGAAGTCGGACAAAGACCCGCCGGATATCGTTGTGCTCGCCAGGAGCAGACAAATAAAATGAGGGGTCGCATGAGCACGTTTAGGGTCTGTGGTCAAATACGGAGTTGGTACAAACCGAAGGAATTTTATGTTGAATTTTCGTGGTGCATTATGAAACAGGGAAGTAAGCTATATGACTGGTCAGATCGAGACCCGCCTGACCTCGTCAGATGCCTAAATGGATACACTACTTAGAAACACGCATACTTTCAATCAATGATCCGATGGTCACCAGAAAACCAGTTGTTAGGGTACGGGTCAGGCCATTTTGGGCGTCAACAGATGCTATTAAAATAAAAGTTCTGATACGGTGGGGACGGGAAGATAGACATACCGAGACTCGAAGATCAGGCAGCACACACATATCTACATATATACATAACTATATATCCATATATGCCTATATCAGGTCCACTCGGGACCATAGTCACCAACCAAACCTAGCGTAAGTATTGGCTGTTGATTGAATGTTCACCTATTTGTCCCCAGGATAGCTCGTGAAATACTCCAGCGATATGCGATATCTTGGGCTCGTTCGAGAGCCCTGAAAACAAAAAAAAAAAAACGAGGGGGAGAAAAACACCGAGACATATTAAAAAAAGAAAAAACACAAACCAATACAAACGAACAAAAGCTCAAAAAAAAAAGAAAACATCCCTACAAAAAAACCCAAAAAAAAAAAAACAAGAAAACAACAAAAAAACAACCAAACACCCTCAAACCTTCGAATTAACCTAAACTCGTCTCCTCCGAGCGCACCTGAGCCAGTTCAAGCATACAATTATAAGATAAATCACGCAAGGGCAAAGGTTACATTAATGACGAAATATAACAATGGCAAAATGCATAGGCAATAATACAATAAACGCCACAATTATCGGTAACCATGGCACCAAGTCACGTATGAAACTTTTGTCCCTGCCGGCGATGTTCGGCTCAATTTGAGACGCAATTGAGTAATTTGGACGCTAAAATCCTGCAAGACGCGCGTAACGGGCCGGAACGGGCCTGTTACACTCGTACATACCAAGTATAAGCAACAATTAATATAAAACAATGGGTACACTACAAAACATCTGCTGATCGGTCGTTGCAGCTGGCTTCTTAGAACGCACCAAATGTAGCTGGGTGTCATAAATCTCATAAACAATATACACTGACGCGGGTCAACGTTTTAGAGAAGAAGACAAGATTGATGCCCATCGACGACATAAAATTTGCAGCAAGCGCGACCCCACTTAAACAACCGAATTCGCGCTGGTCGGCGCGTGGTCTCCCAAATGATAATATATATTAGCGCTTCGGGCGCTTCAAATGAACCAGGATCTTAGTGCATTTTTGGTTATATCTCAGGAACGGAGAGGAGCATGCGACCGGGGGCGGGATCATGTCCATGCCCTAGCTAGTCGCCTACTGGTGAGAATAGTAAATTTGGTGTGTGCCGCATGAATGGTCCGCTAGAGGCCGTTTTAGACATGAGGCGTGTGAAATTTTGGTGTCCCGGTGGGGTTGGCGGGATCCGTGACGAGCCGGCCAGGGTTGGGAGCCCCGGTTTAGAGTGCAATAGTTGGTATAAAATCCCCCGGAGGTGCAGGTTCTTAAAAATTGTTTTGGTTTTGGTTGTAATGAATTGAGGTCGTAAATGTTGGGTGTTTAAACGCCAGATTGGGGCCCGTGAAATCAAATTATAGTAAATCCTAAAAATCTGCCCCCTTGTCCCCGGCCTGTCCGCCTACGCATCCACCGCCACCCACACAAATACACTTACCAATACATTAAGTACAAGTAATGTCACTCTGGGACCGATCGGATACCTTAAAAATGGGGATTATGATTTGATTGTGGTGCGAAATCATCCTGCGCACCTCGGGCTGGTGGAGCGTGATTATACGTACAGTACAATAGCAATACATTTATTTTATTACGACAATGAATTTATACAGCAATTGATATATCACGATCACGCTCCACCGGTATCCAATCGCCCGTTCAGAGTCAAATTTGGCCTTATTTTGCACTTTTTTGAGTATCAGAAAACTGATATGAAAACTCTTGCTGTTACATATCATATGATATTCCGGAGTAGAACAGAAAATGTACGAAATTAAAAAGCTTTCTTTAACATCCTTTTGCGTTTGGCTATAATAGCGTTCATTTTCTTAACTTTAAGACGCGATGACGCTGACTCCTTATGCGTTCCAACAAAACCTAGGCACAATGGCGCTGCAGTGATTGGCTGAGCCATACTTTATAGCCTAGCACATTTAGGGGGTCATTATGATTTTATAAAATACAAAAAGCTGTAGCTTGTTTGTGGCCACAAGAGTACCTTTAAACATTTACTTTTCTCTGTTATCTTTAACGATATGTTTTGTTATTGTAACGTTGTTTACATTTTAATGATAGGACAGCTGCAGGTTTTGCTACTTTTCAGCGAGAAACATATTACAGCTGTACAATCTGATAGCACTATCGGTAGTTGTGTAGGAACCAAGCATGGAACGGTGTGCGGCGGGACCAGTAACGTACTGGGTTCGGAAGTTGAGTTCTATTTGGGAATTCCTTATGCAATGCCTCCTACGGGCAAACGTCGCTTTAAACCTCCGAAGAAAGTTAAATTTTGGAAGCGTCAAATTGATGGAACAAAGTATGTTTTATACTTGTAGCAAGTATAAAATGAACTATTCTTTGTGGTATTTAACGAAATTGTGACGCCTACAACGATACTGCAATACACATAGACTACGTATTGTTCATGTGGCGGTAAGGGGGCGGGGCACTGGTCCCCTCTAAGGGTTGATTCTCCCATATGGTATAATCCCGCGCTTAAGGCGTTCGAAAAATTTTAGCACTTATGAGCAAAATACAAAAATTTTACGAAAAAACGAAATTGGGAAAAATGAACAGGAAAATAACGGACAACAGTAGAAATTTTTGGTCACTCCGATGGCTTACTTCCCGCTACGATACGTGGATATACGCTATTTTTCTTTTGTCAGTTAATATGTACGGATAGTGAGCGCCGCGCCATGAGAAATATTAAAAGATGTGGTTACATGGAAAGAAATCCTAAAGAGACTGGTTGTGAGACGGTATTGTGTACTGAACCGACACAGAGGTCCATATGTGTGTGTTGGCTTCAAGACAACTTTGTGAGTGATCCGGTCGTAATTTATGGGTAACTATTCGGGACAGATGTACTACGAGCTTGGAAGACTATTGGCTATGGAAGCTGAAATCAATAATTTGCTGCAAATACTATAGCTGCGTCGAATTTTCAGGCTCGAGTGGAATCTAAAATTTTAAATGGCGGGGATGTACTGTAAATTTGCCTGGCTCGGCTCGAAACTTTTAACTTCCGGCATTGCTCGGTAGCAGTTTTTCTCGCTAGGCTCGAAAAGCTCAGACTTGAACCAGCCTAAAGACAGACCATTTGAAACACATCGATATCATGTTTGTAAATTGATGAGTGACTTTTCATTTCATTTGATTGCTCAAAGATAAACTTACCAGAATGCTATTATGTTGTACCCATTTCATTTGATTACTCAAACATAAACTTACCTAATATGTTGAAATATGTTTTAATGTGCTACCTCCGATAGTATGTGCGAGCCAATCGCCTGGCTAATGAGAATAAATTTATTTAGTAACATAATTCAATATAAGCCAATAATTTATTCTGTAGTCTGTTGTCAATGAAATATTTTGAAATTTAAGGGAAACGGAACAAATTCCCGACATACGCGTGCCTATTCTATTTCTCAAACAATACATTCGGGAAAGCTTAATCGGCTCTATAAATCGATCTCAGTTCATTCAAAACTGTGTTACAAAAATTTCCTTTAAGTTAATGCACTTAGTTCACGCAGTAAACCATATACCGCGTCGGACGAAAGAACAAAAATGCACCGTAAAATAACAACAAAAATGCACCGTTATTGGCATAAAACATGATAGGGACTTTGCCGTGTCCTTATATTTATTACCCCAGCGGTAAAAGCTTAGCATTTTTAGCAACATTATAACATCGCCAAATCTTCATAGCGTGGTGCGACACAGTATGCTTCGCAGTCGTGTAAGAAAGCCTCTACAGTAACCCAGAAGTGCTGAAGTGTATACGTTTACAGGAAAGAACAGCCTAGAGCGGGGGTTGGGACCGCAGCCCCTGACTCAGATGTATACTAAATGTATAAAATTTGAAGCTTAGTATAGGGCTTTGGGTGCCGAAAACAAAAGCCGAAAACAGTATAGCTGTACTTCACTGCAGAAGCTTTCTATATACGAGTGCCGTAGGCTGTAATTCTCCCAGAAATCCAGTTCCTGATGTTGGTATTACAGTTCCCCCTGGCGCTGGTAGAAGGCACAATCGCGACACCATCTACAAATTGTAGCAACGGGTACAGGGCTCTCTACGAACTGCAGAAGTTTTCTATATACGATTGCCGTATACTGTAATTCTCCCAGAAATCCAGTTCCTGGTGTTGGTATTACATGTTCCCCCTGGCGCTGGTGGAAGCTACAATCGGTACACCATCTAAAAATTGTAGCAACGGGTTCAGGGCTCTCTACGAATTTATATGACTGGCACAACGGCTGCGCTATCTACAAATTAGAGCAACTTGCGTGATATTATCCGCACATTGGTGCAACCGGTGGAATAGATTGTGAAGCTAGTACATCGTAAAATGCCTGGCACTCAAAACATGAGTGTACCCCGCTGTACTAATACTCACCGTCCACGCTACTACACTGTTGCGTGCGTGCCAAATGCACGCTGCGACGGCACATCGTACCTCGATGCAATGGCATACAGCTGCTGCTGCTACCTGGCTACCTCACCGGTTTTTTGACTCTTGACTCCTCTTATTGTTCTCCAGGACGCATCACATTACCAAAAATTTCTTGTCTTTGTAGTGGATTATTGTGTCTGCACTAAATATGAAACAACCAAAGATTGAAAACGCGCACCGAGACTAGTTTGATCTGACTGTATATATTGGTAAAATGAGATAGTAAAGTTGATGGTCTTTTGGTTAATAAGGGTTGAATGTTTTTATTTTTCGAGAACGGGTAGGTATTTTTGGCATCATAGCGATCGCAAAATTATCAATAGGTAAGTCCTGAAGTTTTGAAAATATAGCAAAATTTTCTGTGATTATCAAATACATTTTGCAATGATCCTAGCAATCCGACAATGCGTCGGAACCATTATAATAGCAGTAAATGTCGAAATTATTCTGTGCGGTATTGTAATATTATTATGGGTCCTAAATTGAGGACACCGGTTGCAGGTATTCAGCTGCATATTGTGAACGTGCCAAAAGTGTCCTCAGCGCGCTTTAATGCACAACGTTAAGTGTATTATCGCAGGATGGTGTTAGAACAATTGAATCTCAAATTTGTTCGGTTGTTAGCGATAGCAAATGAATGTGGTGACACAAACTGTGATCTTACTGCATTCAGGTTATTTATCGTCCTAACGAACCGTAGTTTATCCTGTGTAAAATAACGCAAATAACAAAAGAAGCTAAATAATTGAAAGCTAAATATGAATGATGGTTAGGACATTTGGTTTAGGTGGATCTCAGTTGATAGATAATATATTACGCACACCGAGCACAATACCTGTGCAAAGTTATATCGTGTTTCCTCTGATCTTGTTTTATGACAAAAGAGTAATTATGCGTTTATATTGCAGGACAGTCAAGGCTGATGTTGATATTACATATTTACATGTATCTGGTTCCAAATTATCCCGTAAATTGTGTCTTGTATAGCACATGCTTATATTATACCCCATATGTATATAAGAATAGAATCCGAGATTAGTTACGGATGTATATATTATATACGAAACTGCAATGTTATCAAAGCAGAAGATGAATCAATTGTATAAACCAATGTATCAAAACTGATGCCATTGTCACCGCAAGGGCGTGTTCACATTATGCGTGCAATCTGATCCCATGCTATCTGATACGAACAGATTCAAAGGCTATCGCACACTATGTGTATACGTTTGTATTGATATATCGCAGAGCATCATCCGACCCGGATCAGAAGAAAACGTGGACCGGATGGACGCAATATTTCAATATGAACACTCTGCATGTACACGTGCAAATCGGATCGATAAGACGCAATGTGAGCACGTCTTTTATTGATAGGACATTGGAAGTTAGTTAATGCCCAGAGCAAGTTTAGACGGACGTTTAGAGAAGTTTAGCTAGTTTAGGCTTAGCGTAGAACTATATAAGGTGTTAAGTCTATCTATTACGGTTAGTATATTGAGATCAGTGTAGCATGCACTTTATTTACTACAACCACTAAAATTTACATTGACCATGAGAAATGGATTATTCCTCAGGAAATTTATGATTCATGTCAGATTTAGTAGAAAGTTGTATAAATAGATTTCTGTGCCAAACGGTCATTTTTAATTATATTTTGAGCATAACACATGTACGTACATAAACACATTTTATTTCAGACATGGAAAAGCATGTATTCAAGATACGCGATTAGCTGCGGTACATCCTGGTTTAGCACAGTATATCGCAAACGAAACAACCCTTTCTGAAAACTGTTTATTTTTGAACATATGGAAGCCAAGAATTACAGGCTCAACTATTTCAAAATTACCTGTGGTAGTTTTCATACATGGTGGTGGTTTCTCGGTTGGCTCTGGTTCACTAAGCCTTTACAACGGAGAAATATTTGCCGCTTACAACTCAGTCATTTATATCAATTTAAATTATCGACTCGGGTTTTTAGGCTTTGGCTACTTAGGAATCAAGGGATTAGATGGTAACATGGGTTTACTAGACCAACAGCTAGCCATTGAGTGGGTACACGACAATATAGCGGGATTTGGTGGAGATCCAACCAAAATAACATTGATGGGACAAAGTGCGGGAGCAGCATGTGTTTCCGCTCATTTGTTGTCACCTAAAAGCTTAGAATTGTTTTCCACAGCTATCATTCAAAGTGGTACTATTACAACGCCTGGTGTTATGCTACAACCGGATGAAGCAGTTCTAAAAGCCCACACAATCGCTAACGAAGTTGGTAAATGTGACGCAGCAAGCTTATCTCAAACATATTTATGTCTGCAAAACATGACTGCTGCCTCGCTTAATCAACGACATCCTTCACCTGGTGGAAAAATATATGACTCCAACTACGCCATCGTAAATTACGATGCATCATTTTTTGGCGGTCAGGACGGAGACGTACTTCAATCTCTAAAGCAGCTTAATCATTCCAACCATACAATAATTATAGGATCGACAGCCGAAGAAGGTTCTTACTTTATCCCAGCGTTATTTGCAACAAGCAGTGGTCTGCATTTTGAAAATTCGGATAAGTGGCGTGTATCAACCCACAATTTTGAGAGCAAAGTCCACATTGACCTGGAGGCATATATATCAAAATTTAGCGAGCGCAAAACATTAATTGATGCTTACAAAAATGAAATATTGGATATCGATAACACTGAGGAAATGGAAGCTGTAAACGTTAAAACGGCGGTAGCACTCTACACAGACTTGCTGTTCACATGCCCGGGATTTCAGTTTATAAATTTGCTGATTAAAAAGAAAGGCCCTAAAGCAAATACCCTACAGCCAAAAGCTATATATAATTATATGTTCAATTATTCCACTTCTGGTACCTTATTTCCAAGTTCCATGGGAGCATATCATGCTGTTGATTTATACTTTACATTTGGGAAACCGTTGATGGAAAACAACGCATCTAAATGGTCAGAAAGCGATGTAGCAATAAGCAAAGCAATTATGACATTATGGGGTGAATATGCTAAAACTAGGTACGTTCAATTATTCATTATTAGACTAAACATTGATAGTTTATAGTACTTCAAAAGGAAATAAGGTATTGCGCAGCCAGTTGAATATATACTGAGTCAAACTAAAAGCTTGCGGATGTGCAGTCAATCTTCAAGCAGCCGAGAGACGTTCAATCGTCGTATTAAAATTTATAAAGATTTTTGAATATATATTGCAGATATCAAATATATATTTTATATATCAAATTTTCTAAAATGATAATTTGAAAACTTAGCTATACCAACTCTATTATGGCAAATGCGGGGTGAGTGGTCCGGCAGCCATAATAAGAACCATGCAGTAACCTGCTTGGTACCAGTCGCATATCATGTTGATTTTAATATGCATGTGACTAAGGACCATGTTAGATTAATAATCATTAGCAGTGCTGCGACTGCCACAACTCATTTGGAGGTCGAGAACAAAACATTCACAACTGAAAAAGTGTAAGGCCGATAAGGAAGAGTCTGATCCAAAACCATATTGAAAATAGAAGCAAAGTTCTAAAATCTTATTGGAAGGGCTTATCAAAATTATCATTTGTAACTTTCAAAGTTTCAATGCCTGTATAATTTAAATCGTATGCATTTATAGACTGTATATTAAAAAATTGATATCGCGACTTTAAACATAAAAATATTCCACAGATATTACCATTAACCGAAATCTAACAAATTTTATCGATTACATTATTCATTGGGAAGCTCTAAAGTTAACGGTAAATTAGGAATTAACAAGCTTCAACTATGAATCATTCACATTCATTAATCAAGTTTGTTAGTACTAAGTGTTATTAGTGGTTTGTGCTAGATAGCTAAATTCAAAAGCAATGGAACCAAACTTAATGGCCTCACTAAACACAACGTATCTAGTATCATCAACTTATATATATATTTTAAAATTATTATATAAGTGTTGTTATTTCAGGAAACCACCAGACAACAATTGGTTGCCGACAATAGCAGAAAATATGTTTAATGTAAAGTTAATGAGTACTACAAAGGATCATGTTATAAAGCCAAACAAAATACTTGAAAGATGTCAAATGTTATGGAAGTTTAGCAATACTCCGAAGATGTTTAAAGATGAATTATGAAATACTGCATTTCCTTGTTTTCTATTTTATTGTGGAGACATGAGCAATCGAATGCCTTGAATTTTACCTATTGTGGTATTAAAATGGTTACAACGAAATGTTTTTTTGCTTTACAAAAAGTATCAGGAACAGACACGCAATATATACTTTATGTCTAAAAATACCAAACGCCTGCGTTCAGGTACGCAACAGTGAATATCGATTTTTTTCAGTGATGCAAAGTGGCTTTGAATTTCCATCTTCTGATTTAGAAATGTTCACCTTTCTACCAACATGTTTATATTACTTTACGGAACGCAAGATCATAAACATGCCTATGTAACCACTAAAAGGTCAAAAGTGATAATCAGAGAGGTTTAGTCCGTTGCCTTGCAATATACCACAAGATATATGCACATAAAGAATACTTTCAGGCCACGCTCACATTGTCTCCGACCGAATCCGAACGAGTAGTAGAATATTTGCCACTGCTGACACTGAAATCAAAGCGGCTGCATGGCGAGTACTAACTAGATGGGCGCTGGGTAATGACCATGAGTTCACGAAATACTGCTCGTCGACCGTACAATGTGTCGAAACATAAGTTGATATAGCGTGGATGTTCTTTCGTGCATCCAAGTATTGTTACAAAAAAATCACCTCTTTATTCTAAAATTGCTGCATACGAAATAGAAACCATTATATGTGTAAAATCATTAATGTTTAGAAATCCAGCGGTTCTTAGCATAAAGGCAATCAAATTATATACTTGAGAACGAACAAAATTGTGCGAAGTATTGGCGAAAATAGGAAAAGTATGAATTATTAAAAATTTACACAAAATTCAATGACACCCTTGACTTATCCTCCCACCATCCGGCGAACCTCCCTGAGCGAACCATATACACTCCGCTGAGCCGACGGACACTGGACATCTATGATTTAATGTCATGATGCTATGTTCAGTAGCTTTGATACAATTAGTCGTAGTGACCTAGTCGTCTATATCTATATTAGTGATACAACGTCATTTTACTGAGGCCACTCCAGTTCAACCCGGACAACCCTTCTCCATATTCACTGTGTGGTATTAACATGCTTCCAGAATATATAGTGGAATTTAAGAGAGGACCCTATTCAGCCAACAGTAACCACCATTTCGACTTTATGCTAGTGGGCTGCGACGTATATCACTGTAACCCATAAGCCATACACAACGCTGAGAATCAAGCTCGGGTGAAAATTTTATCATTTTAACGTCTTTTGGGTAACAACCACGGTAACAGGGTTCGAACCTACTGCATACTGCATACCGATCGGACACTCAACTACTAAACTGCAAGAACAGTTGCTACGCATATATAAAACGTGCAAACTGGTGCCATTATGGACAACTGCTTTCCTAAAACACAGTTTTTTTCGAAATTGCCACTCATAGACAAAATACCGTTTGAAACAGTCAAGTAACTGAAGCTTGTATAAAAAATTACTCAGATTCCAGTATATACAGTATATATATTGGTTTAACGGTTGTAGCAGTAGGGGGTAACCAGGGGGGCACTGACTGGCCGTGCCTGCGGTGAAACGATTTATTTAAACGCAATTGTGACACATTTAGTTTTTTGAAATGGCGCTGTATCACCCGGAACACCCCTAGTCTTCAACCATGCATAACGCTTAACGGTCGAAAGTGAACTGACCTCGACCATTCGTTGCAGCGATAGCAATCGATATGAACCCTTTAACATTCATTACGATGTCTCGAAAGAGGGTGTTCTAGCTCTTATTGCTGCAAACAATGACCTATAAAATGAAATATAAAGTGGGCGAACTTATCTTGTAATAATGTAATATATAACTAGTAAACGTAAGAAATTACAAAAAGTGAGCGGAGCAACAGGCAAAGTATTTGGTATCTTATTTGTGTGTACATGTGTTTCAACTAACTATTTAATCAATTTATAATAAGTATCACGTTTTAGGCAATTGATGTCAAATCCACATTATAAATAGCTCGCTAGCTAAAAGAAATTAGCTAATTAGGGACATCAACTAATTTGCTAATTAATTACCTAATTAGCACCCATGATAAAATCATAGACCTTTGAAAGCCACATATTCGTAATCAGCGACATCGAAAACCCCCGAGCGCAACAAATTAGCAATTTTGAAGTTATTTCAAAATTGCATAAAATTACCTGATTACCTAGTTAATTAATCAACTAATTAGCATCTACAGTCAGATTTTAAAGCTTTATAAATGTCATATTCGTGATCAGCGACACAGAAATTCATGGGCGCAATTAATTTTTAATTTTTGAGTACTTTGAAAATTTTCAAAAAATTAGCTAATTAACAATTAATTAGTAATTAGCTAATTAACTAAGCAATTAGTATTTTTAACTTCATCGAATAGTAAATAAGCACCAGATCCACAAT
>JASANE010027873.1:0-69578 GCA_030248225.1 Trileptium ribeirensis
GTACATAGATACTACACTAAATAAATCTATGCGAAAAGTCGTGGAACCAAATTTCGAGCCACACAATATACACAGTGACAACTTCGACAGCGACGACGAGTTAATGCCGGAGGGTGATGAAGAGGATGAAGACAGTTATGAAAAATGCACGTTTATTGACGATATGGCGGATGAAGAGGAGGTTGAGTTAGATGAAGATAATAGGCTACCGGACAGTGACAATGGAGTTATAATTGAAAAGGGTGACACAGATGGTGCCATACCCGATGTGCCTAAATCCCCAACAGCGACCCTGATACACAAATCTAGAGGCTTGTACGGAGAAACGGTCAACTTAAATCTTTTCGAGAATCATTTTTCATACATAAATAACTTAGAAAGATATACTAAATCATGGCGGTGTGATAATTGCGACAAGGTCTGGGACAGAGTGGGCAATTTCAAGCGGCATGTGGAGGAATGTGGCGAGTTGGGTACCAAATACATATATAAGGGCGGCGGCTTCGGGCTCCGAAAAACTATTCATGACGAGTTACGGGAAGAAGGATTCGATAGTTTCGAAAGATTCTATCCGTTCCGCGCTACCTTCGACTTTGAAGCCCGTTTCGAGGAGAAGTCGCAGCTACAGAACCCAGAGCGGAAGTTGGTGTACACGAAGCGCCTTATTCCAGCTAGTGTTTCCGTGTGCAGCAACGTTACCGAGTATACGCAACCGCGGTGCTTCATTGGTGAACCGGAAGATATAATACCAGAGATGGACGCGTACTTGTGCGAAATTTCCGATGCAGCGTTCGAAATTATGAGGGAAAAGTACGGTGAGATATATGACGACCTTAAAGTAAAATGCGCCGAGAACAAACAGTATGAGAAGGAACTAACGAAGTTAAAAAAAATGGTGAGACTAATGAAGAAGCAGTGAAGGAGGTGAAAGGCAAGGCGTACGAATCAAGAAAGTGGAAAATGTATCTACGCAAGTTTGAAGCTTGGATGAAGCAGCTTGTGGTCTTGGGTTTTAATAGCGGTAAATTCGACCTAAACCTAATCAAACAATATTATGTCCCACATCTAATTCGTCGCGGAGCTAAGTTGAACAATACCATAACCAAGAACAACTCGTTTATGAGCCTTTCAACAGATTCGATACTCTTCCTCGACATTAGCAACTACCTAGCCCCTGGAACAAGTTACGACAAGTTTCTACGGGCATTTAACGTGGAGCAAGCTAAAGGTGTATGGCCGTATGAGTGGTTCGAAAGCCTAGAGCAACTAAATGACAAGGATCTTCCGCCTAGATCCGCGTTCTACAGTTCGTTACGTCAGAAGGAGCTTAGTGCCGAGGATTACGAATATGTTCAAAACGTGTGGAAAGAAGAAGACTTCAAGTGAGTGAAAAACAGTTAAAGTAGAGTGTGAAAGATTTAGCATGATTTGTTAGAGTAGCTACAGTAATTTAAGAGGAGTTGTTTTATTGTGACGAAAGGGAAAAGGACGGCTATGGCTACTTTCTGAAAGAACTGATGTACTTATTGGAAATATAACGTTGCTTAGATGGTGTAAATACATAAAATGGTTATGAAATTTTGTAAATTGCTGTGATAAAACTAGTTTATTATTATAGTTTCAGATGAGTTTGATGAAAGATGTTTGTTTAATAAGGTTAAATTGGTTTAGGATTGCAGTTTTATGGCAGTTTGTTGCAAGTTATTTGTTTAATTTTCCAGTATGTTTGGTTATAGTGTGACCCTAAATAATGATTTAAATATTTTAGATGTATGCGCGATATGCTTGAATGGTATAACAACCTAGACGTGGCGCCCTTTCTCGAAGCTGTGCAGAAGATGTTCGATTTTTTCCAAGCATGGGGTGTTGACATGTTTAAAGAGGCTATAAGCCTCCCCGGTGTTGCCATGAAGCGAATGTTTCAGCGACTACCGAATGGTGGACTGTTTACGCTATTCAACGAGAAGTGGAAAGACTTACATGGGTTAATTAAGGATAACATCGTTGGAGGTCCGGCTATCGTGTTCCATAGGTATCACGAAGTTGGAAAGACGACAATACGGGGCGAAAAGAATGTAGATAAAATAGTGGGATACGACGCAAATGGACTATATTTATGGTCATTGTGCCAGGAAATGCCTACCGGTGTGTTTTCAGTATGGCGACCGGAGCTACGAGACCCAAGAGAGGAAGTTCCGACGCAGTCACAGAGCCGCGAAGAATTCTACGATGCAGTGTCACGGAACGGACGGATAAAGATGAAACGGGTTCAAGGCTACAGTCATGGGCTGAAGGAGCTAATGTACCTAGAATACCAACGGCGGGAACTGTGCACTCGATTAGGACGAGACGACGTGGTTATACAACAGAGGTTTAACGGAGGGCAGAAGATGTTCCAGAACGGCATTACTAGGTACTACGTGGACGGCTACATACCAGCTGGCAAGTATGGTAACGCTAAAGCCATTGTTATCGAATACGACGGTTGTTATTGGCATGGATGTTGCTGTGTGTCTACCAAAAACGGGACGAAGACTACTATAAGCGCGAGAAGGACACCGCGAGAAAACACGAGTATTTGGAGCAGCAAGTCAATTGTGAGTTTATTTGGGACAAAGAACGTGCCTTCGACGACTACATAAACGACAAAATAGATACCCGGAATGGGCCGAGTGGAAGCAGCTAAACGCCAACACATATTTCGGGAGGGACATTATAACAACGAAGGAAATACTAACTAGATGCCGTACGGAACGACAAGACCTTTGGTATAGCGGAAGTGGATATACAAGTGCCATGTTGGAACGATACCGCACGAGAGTTTTGGGAAGAAATGACCTCGGTGTTTAAGAACGTGGAGATATCAATAGACGACATTGGGGAGCATATGCAAAGCTACGCCGAGCAACACGGGATAATGAAGTCTCCCAGGCGGTCGCTGATTGGATCGTACCACGGAACAAAAATACTACTGGCTACGCCGTTACTACGTTTTTACATGAGACACGGCCTTCATGTCACACGCGTCCACCAGTTCGTGGAATATCAACGAGTAGCAGCCTTCGAGCACCTTAGTGAGGAAGTGGCTAACGGTCGCCGAGCAGCGGATGCTGACGAGTCCAAGAAGATACTTGGGGAGATGCTAAAACTCTTCGGAAATGGTTGCTACGGTCGATTAGCTATGGACAAAACACGATTTGAGGATGTTTCATTTAAGACGGCTGCGGAGGCACAAAGGATGATACGTGACGGGCACTTTAAAAAGATGGAAGAAATAGACGACGGTATATTCCAAGTCCACATGAGCAAAAGAAAGGTAAGGATATTTATTATTTGGATTAGATATAAAGTGTAATGAGAGTGGTTATTATATGTTTATACGAGTGCCATGTTGGAAGTATGACTTTGATAGCTTTTGTGTAGGATATAGTATTGTTTGCGAATGAGAGAATATATTTGAAGTTCTTGTATATGACTGGAAAATATCTTTGTAGAGGTAATGTAAAAAAGTTGTTAAGTATATGAAGTTGTGGTATTATATTAGACTGAGATTAAAAGGTATGGCATAGTATAACTTGTGGTAGATTTCGGTAATTTAAATTACGTTTGTTGTGTCTCCGCTATTATTAGTGTATTGTATGGTTCCTTTGGTGTTGTTTGTGTATCAGACATAGATATGTATATACAGGTGATCGTGGCGGTTCAGTTGAATATTAGAGAGAAATTAAAACGTTGTATCATTTGCGTAGTATGTTTATATTTTTTTAATTTATGTTTGTTATGCTAACCAATTACTTATGGTGCCTGATTTGTACAAATATTATACCGTTCTTCGTCTACCAATATGCGAAGCTACGAATGTTGGAGCTATACGTGTTCCTTCGACGTCGGTTGGGCAAAGAAAACTTCCAGCTGATTTAGATGGATATGGACTCCTTCTATTTTGCAATAGCCGGCCAGGACCTAATATCAATGCTGATAGAAAGAGGACAAGAAGCTGAAATTCCCAATTTTTTCGTCACCGATAAGTATTCGGAGCGCACCTCCGGCCTATTTAAACTAGAGTGGAGCGGTGAGGGGATGGTGGCTCTGAATTCGAAGACATACTATGGGTGGAAGGCGGATGGGGGAGTGAAGGTGTCAACGAAAGGGCTATCAAAAGTGACTAACAATGTAACTAAAAACATTTTTATGGGGGTGTTGGAAACGAAAGAAAAGGAAGGTGGAACTAATTATGGATTCAGGATGAAAGGGACAGACTTGATGCAATACCAGCAGCAGAGGGACAGTATTACTTATTTTTATCCTAAGCGTATTGTTCTTAGTGATGGGGTTAGTACTAAACCTCTTCTGATTTAAAAACATGGATATTTTGAAAGTTTGAAAATAGGGTTCGGTACTAACTTGGTCACTATTTAATTATTGTTCTTATAGATTACTGTGTTGCAAAAGCATATTTTCGTAATAAGAAATGGGCTGTTCTAAAGATTAATAATTTACGGACTTTCGGAATGAATTTTGTTGTACTACATGTGGAGGGTTAAATAACCAAAGGAATTAGAAAAATATAATTGCTAAAACGATGGAGTTATAATTTGGATCACAGGAAAATATGGAGAACTACATCTTACAGGAGTTAGCAGTGAAGGGGAGTATATTTTTAAAATAATTTTTAGAAAATAGTTTACTAGGAAGGTCAAGGATTGCCAATATTGGGTTGTTTGTTTTGGTGTAATTATTATGAATTGCTTTATTTTAATGAGGTGGTTATGTAAATAAAAGTATAAAAGATGTGCTGTATTTGATATGAGTTGATAGGTCTGGAATACAGAAATACTGCGTTTAATGTACTGAAATTATGCAAAATTAGATTTGGGATGACTTACTATCCAGACATGGTTTGGCAAAAAATGTTTCAGAAAAGTGGAAAACTGTGGAATATTAAGCACACGAACCGCACCTGGGTATATGGAGAATTCATAGAAGGTTCACTGCAACATCTGGGGTGCTTAGTATTCCGCAATTACTTATTGATGAGTTATGTTTAGTATATATAGAGTTAACAGAATTGAAATATCATGTTTACCAGGTCTGTAAATAAGGATACGCTGTATAAAAAACTCGTCAAGGTCAAGTCCTCGATGCTGTAAACATACAACACGCACCTTACGCTTCGATGCACACGCTAATTACCACACACGCCCCAAGCAGTTTCAAGGTCATAACGCTGCTCCACCGCTCCACACTCCTCGATCCTGGGGTCCAACTGCTCCCCCTATACTACTGCTATCCCTCAATAGTGAAATATTGGCTATCCCGCAATAGTGAAATAAGCAACGGTGAGGTGAAATTACGCTACCAATTTTGGCTATCCCCCAATAGTGAAATAAGCAACGGTGAGGTGAAATTACGCTACCAATTTTGGCTATCCCCCAATAGTGAAATATTGGCTATCCCCCAATAGTGAAATAAGCAAGTGTGAGGTGAAATTACGCTACCAATTTTGGCTATCCCCCAATAGTGAAATAAGCAACCGTGAGGTGAAATTACGCTATCAATTTTGGCTATTCCCCAATAGTGAAATATTGGCTATCCCCCAATAGTGAAATAAGCAACGGTGAGGTGAAATTACGCTACCAATTTTGGCTATCCCCCAATAGTGAAATATTGGCTATCCCTCAATAGTGAAATAAGCAACGGTGAGGTGAAATTACGCTACCAATTTTGGCTATCCCCATGTATATTCCTGCCCCAATAGTGAAATAACAAATCGCCATCTCCCAGAATCCCCCAAAGAAACCCTTGGCTATCTCCCAATAATAAAATAAGCAACGGTGAGGTGAAATTACGCTACCAATTTTGGCTATCCCTCAATAGTGAAATATTGGCTATCCCGCAATAGTGAAATAAGCAACGGTGAGGTGAAATTACGCTACCAATTTTGGCTATCCCCCAATAGTGAAATAAGCAACGGTGAGGTGAAATTACCTTTGGCTTCCCAATCTGAAATAAGCAACAGTGGTGAATTACACTTCAATTTAGTATCCCCCATAGTGAAATATTACGCTTCCCTCTGTATAGCTGGCGCTATCAATTTTGGCTATCCCCCAATAGTGAAATATTGGCTATCCCCAATAGTGAAATAAGCAACGGTGAGGTGAAATTACGCTACCAATTTTGGCTATCCCCCAATAGTGAAATAAGCAACGGTGAGGCGAAATTACGCTACCAATTTTGGCTATCCCTCAATAGTGATATATTGGCTATCCCCAATAGTGAAATAAGTAACGGTGAGGTGAAATTAGGCTACCAATTTTGGCTATCCCCCAATAGTGAAATAAGCAACGGTGAGGTGAAATTACGCTATCAATTTTGGCTATCCCCCAATAGTAAAATATTGGCTATCCCCCAATAGTGAAATAAGCAACGGTGACGTGAAATTACGCTACCAATTTTGGCTATCCCCCAATAGTGAAATAAGCAACGGTGAGGTGAAATTACGCTACCAATTTTGGCTATCCCCCAATAGTGAAATATTGGCTATCCCCCAATAGTGAAATAAGCAACGGTGAGGTGAAATTACGCTACCAATTTTGGCTATCCCCCAATAGTGAAATAAGCAACGGTGAGGTGAAATTACGCTATCAATTTTGGCTATCCCCCAATAGTGAAATATTGGCTATCCCCCAATAGTGAAATAAGCAACGGTGAGGTGAAATTACGCTACCAATTTTGGCTATCCCCCAATAGTGAAATATTGGCTATCCCTCAATAGTGAAATAAGCAACGGTGAGGTGAAATTACGCTACCAATTTTGGCTATCCCCCAATAGTGAAATAAGCAACGGTGAGGTGAAATTACGCTATCAATTTTGGCTATCCCCCAATAGTGAAATATTGGCAAACCCCCAATAGTGAAATAAGCAACGGTGAGGTGAAATTACGCTACCAATTTTGGCTATCCCCCAATAGTGAAATAAGCAACGGTGAGGTGAAATTACGCTACCAATTTTGGCTATCCCTCAATAGTGAAATATTGGCTATACCCCAATATTGAAATAAGCAAAGGTGAGGTGAAATTACGCTACCAATTGCCCCATGGAATGCCCTGAGCTTGCTCTCCCCCTGGCTATCCCCCAATAGTTTAATAAGCAACGGTGAGGTGAAATTACGCTACCAATTTTGGCTATCCCCCAATAGTGAAATATTGGCTATCCCCCAATAGTGAAATAAGCAACGGTGAGGTGAAATTACGCTACCAATTTTGGCTATCCCCCAATAGTGAAATATTGGCTATCCCCCAATAGTGAAATAAGCAACGGTGAGGTGAAATTACGCTACCAATTTTGGCTATCCCCCAATAGTGAAATAAGCAACGGTGAGGTGAAATTACGCTATCAATTTTGGCTATCCCCCAATAGTGAAATATTGGCTATCCCCCAATAGTGAAATAAGCAACGGTGAGGTGAAATTACGCTACCAATTTTGGCTATCCCCCAATAGTGAAATATTGGCTATCCCTCAATAGTGAAATAAGCAACGGTGAGGTGAAATTACGCTACCAATTTTGGCTATCCCCCAATAGTGAAATATTGGCTATCCCCCAATAATGAAATAAGCAACGGTGAGGTGAAATTACGCTACCAATTTTGGCTATCCCTCAATAGTGAAATATTGGCTATCCCCCAATAGTGAAATAAGCAACGGTGAGGTGAAATTACGCTACCAATTTTGGCTATCCCCCAATAGTGAAATAAGCAACGGTGAGGTGAAATTACGCTATCAATTTTGGCTATCCCCCAATAGTGAAATATTGGCAAACCCCCAATAGTGAAATAAGCAACGGTGAGGTGAAATTACGCTACCAATTTTGGCTATCCCCCAATAGTGAAATAAGCAACGGTGAGGTGAAATTACGCTACCAATTTTGGCTATCCCTCAATAGTGAAATATTGGCTATCCCCCAATAGTGAAATAAGCAACGGTGAGGTGAAATTACGCTACCAATTGTGGCTATCCCCCAATAGTTAAATAAGCAACGGTGAGGTGAAATTACGCTACCAATTTTGGCTATCCCCCAATAATGAAATATTGGCTATCCCCCAATAGTGAAATAAGCAACGGTGAGGTGAAATTACGCTACCAATTTTGGCTATACCCCAATAGTGAAATATTGGCTATCCCCCAATAGTGAAATAAGCAACGGTGAGGTGAAATTACGCTATCAATTTTGGCTATCCCCCAATAGTAAATATTGGCTATCCCTCAATAGTGAAATAAGCAACGGTGAGGTGAAATTACGATACCAATTTTGGCTATCCCCCAATAGTGAAATAATAACGGTGAGGTGAAATTACGTATCAATTTTGGTATCCCCAATAGTGAAATCTGCTATCCCCCATAATATTGGCTATCCCCCAATAATGAAATAAGCAACGGTGAGTGAAATTACGCTACCAATTTTGGCTATCCCTCAATAGTGAAATATTGGCTATCCCCCAATAGTGAAATAAGCAACGGTGAGGTGAAATTACGCTACCAATTTTGGCTATCCCCCAATAGTGAAATAAGCAACGGTGTGGTGAAATTACGCTATCAATTTTGGCTATCCCCCAATAGTGAAATATTGGCTATCCCCCAACAGTGAAATAAGCAACGGTGAGGTGAAATTACGCTACCAATTTCCAAATAGTTGATGTATCCCCAATAAGTGAAATAGAACAGTGAGTGAAATTCCTACCTTTTTTTTTTGGCTATCCCCCAATAGTGAAATAAGCAACGGTGAGGTGAAATTATGCTACCAATTTTGGCTATCCCTCAATAGTGAAATATTGGCTATCCCCCAATAGTGAAATAAGCAACGGTGAGGTGAAATACGCTACCAATTTTGGCTATCCCCCAATAGTGAAATAAGCAACGGTGAGGTGAAATTACGCTATCAATTTTGGCTATCCCCCAATAGTGAAATATTTTGCAAATATCTCGATATCCACATCTTTGTTGATGTCCAAACCAGGCGAACATATTGAAATTCAAAATGTTTGATATATGTATATTCCTTGCTAATTAAACTAATATCAGAACATAGACTGGACTTAGGTCATAGGTGTTGAGATTCCGACGGTTTACTAGGGGTAGATGGTATCGGAGGGGAAGTGCGAAGGCCTCGTGGAAAGGCGGGTAAAGTTTTGCATTTTTTAGTATCTCTAAATTCCCTTTCATCGTCCGTTTTTTGCCTGTTTGCGATAATTATTTCCAAATATCCCAATTTTTTACTAATTTTACTCCAATTTTTGCTACTTTTTACCCACTTTTTCCAATTTTCGAAAATAAAGCAGTTAAGGCCCCGTCCTTTCTTGGCGGGGAGGGGAGAATTCAGGAAAGGGGCCTAACCGTTTCAGCTATTTCCGCTTGGTCTGTAGACCACCAAAGATCTCATACCCCAAACGAGATATCTTCGAAACCAGGGCCGGCCCTTTGGGACGGGAGACCAGGATCGCCCTTACTATGCAAGGAAGTGAGCTAAAGGAATCCAAAGTGGTACGGGTTTTTCCGTGGAAAATGCATACGAGGGAAGTAAAATGCCGACTAGCCGCTACTTCGTACAAGCATTTCGTTTTCGACCAACTTCACTCGAATCTCGTTTGACAATACAAAAGTAGTTTTTCGCTAACTGTCTTGTGGAACTATCCACTTGATGTGAGGGGATAAGTTAGTTAGCTCATGATTACAAATTGTATTGTAAATTTCGGCTTGTTTGTGTGTTGTATTTCAAATTGAATTTTAGTCAGTGCTTTATTTAATCGATGTTTTAGCTATTATGTAAACTTTATCAATATCTTCAGACTAAAGCAAATTCTTTAGCAGAATACAACCCAAGGAATCCCACAAAATTCTATCTAAAGGTAAACGTTCGTGGAGTCACGCCCAACCTTTTTCCTTAATTTGGTCTCGTCCCAATATTCAGAATTCCCTAAACTTCCGAAACGAAGCTAATGCACAAGTATGTTTATCATTTTGCCTCCGAATCATATGAACAATGGCAGAGTATTAAGAGGCTAGCAGACTTTCGTTTACTATACATATTGATTTACAAATATGAATGGCACGTCAGCGATTATCAATTCCATGTTTAAACTGTGCAATCTTAATCGTTACGCATATCAGCAAAGTTAAGTTCAAGGTCATGATTGGTATTCTGCCACCCTTGTCTTATGCTACTAATACATTGCTACGTCGTCGGCTGCGCACATTCTTTAACGTTGGTGTCCCACTAGCTAATCTATGAAAGTTTTCTAAGCTCGTGCACTTTTGGTAGCGTTTAAAGGTTGGCCCGTTTCGTCTAACTGAATTATAACAAGGTGAAAGACATACAATTTCCGATAGTTGTTGCGTTCCTGCTAAGATAGAAACAGACTATATCACTCCCTTTTGAGAAGTCAGACATGGCAACATTTTTTGATTGTGATTATGCAGCCGTAGCGATGCTTCTGACATAGAAGAATCACTAAACTATACTCTGGTGGGTGAAAATTATTCAGCAACAAAACGGGTGCCTTCCATTGTCAGTTAGGACTGGACACACTGATGAGGACCTATATATGCTAACCGTTTATGCAATAAAATTTTGCTTTATTTTTTGGTATTGACATAAACCTAAGGAATATACATGAGACGATAGCTCATGAAGACCTTATATATTCGGAATGCTGGTCATTATTTCAGCACTGTTTGTTAATTATAAACCTTTGACAATGTCTAAATATTTGCACACAATTATATATTTAAAATTTGAACATAGTAGCTAGCTCACCGTTTACGAATGAAACTGACGATGTGTCAGTGATTATATAAATTTTAACATTTACGTACACCTCAAATTTGCATGAGCAAAATTTTAGGTTAGAATTATGCGCTAAATTTCTCTGAGTTCAAACTAACTCAAGCTCAGCTTGCCAGGTAACTTGTGTTCATGAGTGAAGTATTCTAACTCGGATGTGAGTTGGAAATTAATGAGTAAGGCATAAATCTAACTCGGGAACTTGAGTTAAATAAAATTGGTTAACGGTGAGTTAACTTTCAAACTCACACTTCCTGAATAGAATTTTTTTTAATTCATTCTGAGCTAAATTAATTCATCTGAGTTAAAATTGGAACTCAAGCCAGAGTTACGTTGTAACTCAACAGTTTGAGTTAGTAAAACTAGTTCTGAAACAGTCCGATCCGATTTCAGACCTGGGAAATGATACAGCTCAAGGTGAGCTAACCCTGACTCAGGCAGGTTTGCAATATAGGGTAACCACACAGACACAGTGGGATCGACTCCATGGTAATATGCCACCAGATCAGGAACATTGCATGGCAAGAAATTAACCAATATACGCCTCGATCTTAATTAATTGAATTTGTCGCATAATATTTGTTTGCAGGTGCGTTGTTATTCGTTTACTTTGTGATGTTCCTCGACAAATCGAGCAACGGCGTTTAGGTTGGTTAGTGGTATGTAAACTTTGCTTTCATACGTGCAACGCGGGTTGTGTCTCTGATGCCAGGTTGAGATTATCAAACAATGCACAGTACACAAATTACTTCCTGCATTAAAGGGTTTATAAAAATTTAACCTATTGCTGTCCTGAAATGCATTTCAAACTATTTTACACAAACAATGTTGGAATGTTTATTTTTAGATAGTTTTTAGATTTTATATGGAGGTTTTTTAGCGTGATTCAAATCATAATTTTGTTAATTTATTTATTGAAAAGAAACTCGTCCATATTTATGTTTTTGTTTTGTCTGCATCTGTTCTTGACTCCGATCTGTGCTGTTTTGGTCCTCAAAATTGTGATGAGTTCTGGACATCATATGGCCCCCTCAAACGTATATATTAAATTTAGCACTCTCAAACATAAACCCTGTGCACGCGGTGCTGTTAATAGACATATTGCTGTTGTGCTTGTCAGTTTTGCTAAACTTATTCATTGATTTGTTAAATTTCGCAGAATTTGCTTCTAGCAGCCACAATTGGTATTTCTGTGGTGGCGTTGGTTTCTGTTCGCTTTGTACAACGAAGCATCCCGCTCGCTAATGTTTACGCTATGCGGGTTCGCAGCTAATTCGGGCTTGATAAACCAGTGATCGCCGAGGACTAGATAATATCAGATTATGGACTTTAGTGTTAGGCTTTGAAGGATTTTGCCGTAACTCAGTTTGTTTAGGTTCGCTTTACTTTGTACCGTTCGTCAGGAGCTACTGAACGAGTGCGCAGCTGGGCGACGTATTGGAATCCATGCTCGTATACTGGCATTTATTATCGCATCAGCTAGCATATGCGTTCAGATTTTGGTTTCAACACCACTCATCATCAATAATGCTGATATGCACTACTAAACTAATTGAGCATGCTGTTTGGATCTTATCCTGTTAAGGGGTTGGTTGTGCCCTCAACTACAGCAGCAACAGTTCTCTTAGGTAAGTAACTACCACCTGTTCTTGCCTCATACTCTGTGCGTTTGAAAACATTTAAATGCGTATAAACCATTTCGGGAAAATTTCAATATTAATAAAATGCAAGTGTGTTTTGTCATTACAAGTTACGGATTGTTGCCTTACTGATAAATTGCTGCTAGGCAGACAATGCAATTTACCGAGCCACCTTTTTATACTGAGGCTTTGCTGATAAATTGCTGCTAGACAGACAATGCAATTTACCTAGCTACCTTTTTATACTGAGGCTTTGATGCAAAATTGCTGCTAGACAGACAATGCAATTTACCGAGCCACCTTTTTATACTGTGGCTTTGCTGATAAATTGCTGCTAGGGTGACAATGCAATTTACTGAGCCACCCTTTTAAACTGTGGCTTTGCTGATAAATTGCTGCTAGGCGGACGATGCAATTTACCGTGCCACCTTTTTATAGAGTGGCCATGCTGATAAATTGCTGCTAGACAGACAATGTAATTTACCGAGCCACCTTTTTATACTGTGGCTTTGCTGATAAATTGCTGCTAGACAGACAATGCAATTTACCCCTAGCTACCTTTTTATACTGAGGCTTTGATGCAAAATTGCTGCTAGACAGACAATGCAATTTACCGAGCCACCTTTTTATACTGTGGCTTTGCTGATAAATTGCTGCTAGGCCGACAATGCAATTTACTGAGCCACCCTTTTAAACTGTGGCTTTGCTGATAAATTGCTGCTAGGCGGACGATGCAATTTACCGTGCCACCTTTTTATACAGTGGTCATGCTTATAAATTGCTGCTAGACAGACAATGTAATTTACCGAGCCACCTTTTTATACTGTGGCTTTGCTGATAAATTCCTGCTAGGCAGACAATGCAATTTACGGAGCCACCTTTTTATACTGTGGCTTTGCTGATACATTGCTGCTAGGCAGACAATGCAATTTACTGAGCTACCTTTTTATACTGTGGCTTTACTGATAAATTGCTGCTAGACAGACAATGTAATTTACCGAGCCACCTTTTTATACTGTGGCTTTGCTGATACATTGCTTCTAGGTAGACAATGCAATTTACTGAGCTACTTTTTTATACTGTGGCTTTACTGATAAATTGCTGCTAGACAGACAATGCAATATACCGAGCTACTTTTTGATGATGTGGCTTTGCTCTGACTTAATCCGCTCAGTCAAAACAAAACCGAGAACACTAAAGGAACACTGAACTGTTAATATCTTGAAGGCCGCGAATAATTCCGAGAGTTTTTATCTTCATAAAAAAGGTTTTGTTCTAAATTACCGAATTTCCATTCTGGCAGAACATATTTGTTGCTAAACAACATTGGGCTAGGCGTTGCTGCTGTAGCGGTACCGCACACAAACATCCGAAAAACAAATAGGTATCGTACTCCAGTTAATTTTATGGTCATATAACAAAACAACTAATATTAGATACTCCTAGAAACGTCCTATTCGTGGTATCAGATTCGCTTGGTGGCGTATGATGCAGAAGGAGTTGGATTCCGAGGAAACTACAAAAAAAATTTCCATAAAAATAGAACGACGTTTTGCATTGATAAAGACGAAGACCAAAAAGCTTTCAAACAGAAAATCAACAACTTAGTGGCAGCGAAATGACCTTATCCACGACGAAATTTCGATCGCTGCTGCTGATGATGAAAAAATACTCTAATAATATTTTAAATATATAAATCTAATTTTAATAAGAAATAAATTCTACGTGACTTCGAAACAGCAACTCGTAAATCCCAATTTTTCTGCCCATCACTCATCAGGCACACAGGAGAGTTACCAACAACGAATTGAATGAATACAACAAAAAGTGCTCTATATTCATGAGTTATACACATGTTTATGTCTACATAATGATCAATTTGGTATGTGAAACTTGTACAAGTATATATTTGTAGCACGGGCAGCTGTGAATTCAAAGATTTGTACGCACTGCTGATGACCAGTTCAAACGAGGGCGATGACATGAATCTGAACGAGTTACCATACGTACAAATCTTTGAACACACTGCTTTGTATGCTTCAACTGGATTGTAACATATTCTGCCGTATGTCCAAAAATTTTGTTCACGGCTTTATACATATTAGTCAAAATTCACCATTAGACTCGGCTGGACGAGGCGCCTCAGAAAATACATATCTCAGCAATATTTATAACAATTTTTTCGATTTTTTAGTTTCCCAATGGTACTAAAAATTAAAAAAATTTCCCATTCGAAGAGCATTGACGACCAGAGTAGCGTGATGAGCTTAATTGGTTCACGAGTTATTGCTATTTATGTGAAATCCTAAGCCTAGGTCTAAGCCTAAGACTGAACCTAAGCCCAAGTCGCCAATCCTAGAACAAGAATGAGATAATTTTAAACCATTTGATTCCGCCCGTCAGTACGGTTTGAATAGTGTATAAAATTATATATTTTTCGAGAAAACTTTATTTCCAAAATTTTGGGTAACGAGAGCATTAGTAAACTCAAAATCAAATTTGTCTTAAATATCGCCGAGACCGGTATTAAACCGTCTCGTCGAGATTAGGCGAATGGTGGCAAGATTTCCGCTGTATCTTCAACATTAATTCATTTCGTGCTGTGGAAGATTATAGAAAAGACCCATGACAACAACCAGTACCATGCGAAAGGTATGTAAGCCATAAGGTACAAAAAGTTGGCCCTGTCCAAGTTTTTTATTGGTAATCAAATTTTTTCGAAATGGCATATAGACACAACGCGTTTAAAACATAAAACAAAATCAGGATGATAAATATTGGAAAACGCAGACTGCCCACTAGATACTCGCGACCATGTTATGAACCATTGCGACAAAATGAGACTGTTCTAACGCTGCGGAGTTGTTTAGAAGTGGGCGAATAACGGTGTCTCATTTATCTTTCATTGGACAATGTAAGCGGCATTATCACAGCAGTCCTAGGACCAGAGGCGCAACTCTCTTTAGCATTGAACGCACCGCTTTTGGGTACTATTATTTCTACTAGAAGTGGAATTCCTGTATGCAGTGATTGAACTGACTGTGTACCACGTTACTGTATAATAGAAAACATCACTGTTCTCCAATTCTCACGCCACATATTTTTATTTGTATTTACACCACAAAATGTATTATTAGTTTTTTCGAAATTTTTTTTATTGTTTATAGGCTCGATTATAGTATTTTGTTGTTATATTTTATGCGTAAAACAGTCGGTTTATATATACTGTAGAAAGCGTAAATGAGCGAGAAAAATTATGCCAATTGAAATTTATATTTAACAGAGGTATAAAAACAGATAAGATACATGTTTTTGAACAAAGATAAATTATTTTGTTGACATTATGCATGTAACAGTTGGATTTTGTTTTGTTTTCTCGAATTTAAGTCAACTATACTGTTTCAATTCAAGTGGCAATATCAAACATTTATGTCGAAATATCGAAAAATATTGAAAAACGAAAATAATTAATATAAAGTCTTCCTTTTTTTTATCCAGCCCGAAATTGATCGATTTTGCAGATAGATATAGGTATAATTTTGGTGCCGTTCGAGTCTGGTCGAATTTCGGACATATTTATAACATTTTCTATATTTCGGGTTATGCTCGGTACCAAAAAAATTCGAAGATATTTGTTTCTTAATATATGTTTAAGTTTATTCATCCTTCAAGTCGCGTTGACCAGCTGAGCCGAATTATGTAGATAAGTTTTAGTCGGTTCATGGGTTAAATAAGTTACGCACATTTATGTGAAAACCTAAGCTTAATCATGTGCCTAAAGCCTAAGTCGTTGTGCTGATTATGCTGATTTTTGCGTAGTTCGACGCAGCTCGACCATGCGGCTCGTGTGGCATATAAGACTATACATGAAGAATTTTTTGATACTATGCAAACTGTACCATATATGTATGTAAGAAATTTTTCAAAATTTTTTGGGACCTTTTTAGACAGAAAAGAATATAAAAGAAATTTTTTTACCATAAATGTGATTCCACATTTTCAAAACTGACTCGTCGAGCTAAGTCCAACGGCGCCAAAATCATACATGTATCTTTAAAACTGGCCAATTTCGGGCTGGTGAGGAAATAAAAGAAATCACCCAATGCAAAACAAAAACAAACATCGAATAATCTATTCGGAGCTGGCATATTGGCAACAAACATACTCCTTCGCGTCAGGCACATTTTCAGAAATAAAAAGGCAGATCGTATATTGGTTCGCCTGCAGGTATGAATATGTACGAAACTAAAGGCGTGTGTTTACACGCTGAAACTTTTTGCTAAAATTTTGAGCTCAAAATTTTATCAAATTTTGAGCTAAAAATCTGATCAAATTTTGTTCAAAATTTGACCGCGAATTTTAAAAGAAATTGCGATGTTTTAAAATTTCAGATAAAGATTTGAGTTCAAACGTTTTCCACCAATACATCTCATCCATGATTGGCTAAAGGTATATTGTTAAAAAATTTGAACAGTGTTCACACGTTCAAACTTATCAAAAATGCAAAAATGATGCTTTCAAATTTTGATCAAAATTGGAGCTCAAATTTTGATTAAAATTTGAGCAAAAAGTTTGAGTGTGTGAACACGCCTAAAAGCAAAAAGATCGAGTGAACATCACGCGGTAGCAATATTGGAGGCCATTTTTCTTACAATATTACCGCCGGGATGGAAACACCACTGTAGGAGGCAGTGGCGGACCCAGGATTTTCTGGTGGGGGGATACCAAAAATTTTTGATGTTTGAAATATGTGTTCGGTTGACTCCAGACTTGTAATTGCATCATATTGACGATATATGAACTCACATAATCAATTTTTCCCTTAAAATAAAATGTATATATACATTTTTATTAAAAATTTCGAAGTATTTATGCCAAAAAAATTTTAGCCAGGGGGACCCCCTATTTTTCGATTTTTTGGTCCTGAAAATTTTTGCAACCCCACCCTTAAAGCTCCCTATTTCACCAACCTGCAAAATATACACCTAGCTATGACATTCAACACAGCAGCCACTCCTAGCTTACGTGGCTGCATGCGATGCGACAAGCCAACAACAACAGAACCAATAACGCGTAACGCTACAAATGCCCACTTACAAACAAAAACATTCAGACAAACAGACAACCTGGAGCGAATGCAACGTGCGCAAGTATGTGTATATGCACACGTAAAATCCCTGTGGGTATCAAAAACAAACAAGTTTTATTAAAGATGAAAAACGTTTTTCGCTTTTTTCGCTCCTTTTTTGTTTTTTGAAGCCAAAAAAAATTTTCCAAAAAATTCTGGTGGGGGGGATATATCCCCCCTATCCCCCCCCCCCTGGGTCCGCCCCTGGTAGGAGGAAACGCGCTCCATGGTGAGAGAAATTCCAAAGCAACTCAGAGAAATTCATTTGACAGCGGCTATTGTATTGATACCGTGTTGTATATGCGAAGCTTACATTATATGTGCATCTCAAATCTGCGACAAATTTTTAAGCTAAACAATGCATAATAAGAATGTGCACTGCAACCGGGCCACCGACTTGTCGGGTATATGGGTAGTGCGTCAGGCACCCTGATACAGCAGTCGGGTACCCTGGTACCCGGGTATTAAATGTTTCGAAAGAATTTAAGACCTGAAAATTAATTATAATCTTAGCTTAAGAATATGGCTAACTCTTAAGCAAGATTACTGAAGTAGAGCGCACACATGATTCATAAGTAGTCCAGAATCTTATTTTGAACACCAAGAATTTTAATTTGGATACAAGGCTTCTTCTCCACAATTTCTATTAATTATATAAGCGAAATCTTATTGCTCACCAGTGTGTTTCCGACAATCGTAGGAAATCAGTAGAGTCCTGCGTATTCACAAATTTTATAGTTTGCATCGCAAAAATAGCAAAAATTAAAACGGTAACTCAATAACAAATATAGCAGCTAACCACATAAGTTTAAATAATTTATAGCGGCTTCAAATATCAAATGCTAAGAGTTAAGCGAATTGTTTATTGCTGCGATAAACAGAAAAAAACAAAAGCATGCAAACATGACTGAGAATTGAATATTAACACGAAGGCTCGATTTTGTCAGCTATATCATGACGCGAACAAGCTATAATATTGCTTCACGAGAAAGCGTAAATTACAATTTAACTCCCAGAAGTATGGATAAAATGTCACATTATTTCCGTTCTCAACATTCTGATCCCGAAATTTAATCGGAACTGTGGTGCTTATATAAGCTTAATATATCTCTAAGCCTTTGTCGTGGGCAGGTGTCGGACAAACAGCACCGGATGCCCATATTTGCCAAAGCTGCCTTTTCTAACCAAATAACGTAATGGTTTTGAAGCTTGCTTATTTAAGGGTAACAATATGACAAGTGAAATGTTATGCATGACTAATTTTTAGCTTTATATGTTTACAAATTTTGAACTCATTCTTAAATGTCATGATTTCCAACATTTTTGCGTTACAAAATTATACATTCAAATTTTGAGCTCAAATTTTGAGCAAAAATTTAACGTGTGAACGCAGCTTTAGACACTGCTCATTTGAAACTACTAATTTGAAATCTAAACAATGAGAATAATTTTTAGGACTGAAAAAATGTGGGACATGTACAGACCCGTTATTCATCTTCGTCGTCTGAACCTCCAGAGTGCAGACTTTGAACAAGCGGCGTAACACCTTCACATGGAAGATGGCTACTAATGGGTGGTTGGGGAGTGTCAGGGTCGTCCATCGTGTCTGGTAAAGGATTTCCTTTTGTTTCCGGCAACAATAGTGCGCCGACAAGTAAAGTAATCAAGCATATAGCGATGTTTACAATGTAAGGTGCTGATGTCCAATAATTTTCTAGATATATCACTTGTGGTGCAATGATGCTTGCTATTTCACCGGCAATTCCAAAAAACGCAACGGCTATATTTCTTACAACCGTTGGAAAGAGTTCAGTTTGGTACTGACCCAAGACAGCCCATAGCAACGTGGCAAGCGCAGCACCCAATAAGCCGAAAACTGTAATCGCATCCAAATATTGACCCGACTCTGGCTGAATTTCGTACAGAACAACCGCAGCACACAGAGCTACGACAATAGCTACTATTCCTGTGAAAAATAATGGGCGTCGACCAAAACACGCTAATTTATGATCGGCAACCCAAATTGTAAATGGCATCCATGACCGGATTGCGCCGTACGCGAATATTAACAGGTACGGACTCCACGCAAGATGACGCAGGTTGAACATGAATATGCTTGCCGAAAACGATGCAGAAAACCCGATAAACGACAACGCCAGTGTGTATGCTCGTAGGGAAGGTGTTGACACTAGATGACATACAGTATAATGTTGCTGGTATGCGTCTACGCGGATTCCGTTGAGCGATTTGGCGTCAATAGGCTTCATCATGCTATCCGGTCCTTAAAAACAAAATATTATAAATCCGCTGTGCCTTTTATTTAAAAAACTTTCTTGTACCATAATACACACATGATAGATAAAAATAATGCAAGTTATTGACCTGTGGTAGAATATATAGTGTTGTTCTATGTTTTTGGAACAAATATAATTTTTAGTCTTAAGCCTGCTATTATTGTTTTCATAGCAGCTGGACAAACAAGGTTATGTTTTCATTATGTTTTCGATATAACGCCATATATGTTGAAGCAAATTTAAATTAAATTGAATTTTTAGGTCAATCAACTTGAAAAAGACAAACAAATTTCTCAGAAGTGTTTCCGAAAAGAAGCTATATAACTTAAATACATGCAGAGCTAAAAATCAAAACACGGTCGATTATAGGGAATTAGGAACAGTTCTTGAAAACGTTCAGGTGTCGTTTTTTTATCAGAAACGCGTCACACCATTTAGATGCACTCTTAGTTTATAGGCATTAAAAATAACAGGCCTATAGCTATGGTAAGCGCACTGAGAAATTTGGTCCCCCTGGTGAAGCTGTCAAGCAGCTTGTTGCAGACGTTTAGACAAATATTTTGTAGCCTAAAGAATATCTTATTTATGCAAGGTGTAGATCAAATATGTAAAGGCGGCACTGTAACCATTTGCCGTAAAATCATACGCCATGATCGATCTTCGGTAAGTATAAATATTCGCAACTAACGTTGCGTTTTACTGTGCTGAATTGCCACACGGTTGAAGCCACTGACTTCCACAACACGAGGTAGGGCACTGGGTTCTCTGGGAGGGGAATAGCTTAACCACACATGGCGTATATACTCCTATGCTTTGCTTTACTGTCATATTCCACATGGGGACACGTACTGGTGGCACGGCCTTCCAGTGTCCTCCCCCCTTGCCCTGGCTGCGCCCCTGAATTCGCAGAACCACGCCATTTTGGTGTTTAGTCAACTAGTTTACAGAATGTACGGGTATTTTATTAGTGTATATTTATTATATTATCTGCATTTAAATTATGCCGTCAATCCACATATCTGTACGGGTATAATTCTTTAGCTGTTTTATTCTTAAGGTTTTAGCGATTCTAATTCGTCGAATATCGTAGCGGTATTTGACCTAGCAGTCTCGCATTTTTCAAGGGTTGAACGTCCGATAACAAAAATTGAGCTCATAAATTTTAGGTTCAATTGATCTTCCAAAACTTGTCGAGATAAAAGCAGTTTGAATGAATACATTTACTACAACGAGATACATAGTGAAATCATGAGAAAAGTCTAAAACAATGCCACCGCCGTCAGCTGCATAAATGTAAATATTAGGTAAAACTTATGGAATTTTTGAGTTTGAGTTTTTATATTTGAAAAGCGTTAGAGCGATATCTATATCGATCGTTAGCGAGGAATATCGATTCAAAAATTCCAAGCCCATAATTTACAGACATGTTGGCTCTCTCTGACAAAATTTCTGCCACAATAAAATTTTGTTCAAAGCACTAGAATCACACACATTGCATTGTTTTGTGTAACTTTTGAGGAAAAGTTGAAAATTACATATCTCAAACTAGATCTTGAACCAAGGACCAGTTGGTCATAATTGATGCTTCAAATAGCTCGCAAATACCGCAATAATTTGCTTTTGTTCAAATTGTTTCACATGCTATGCCTTAGTAAGTTTATCATGCTTAAGATCTATGGTAAATGAAACTTAACACTCCAAACTATGTAAAAGAGTCCTCCTCAGTTTTATATTGCAGGTCAATCGCCGTTTTCGAAAGGGCGGTTCGAGAAACCTGAGACGAAAAGTTGGACCATTAATAGTTATTTACTAAGTGTATCTAGTAGAAATCAGGATACTCATTTGTACAACTGGGACTTTGCACGGCACGTATTGCACAAGCTGAAAGATTGAAAACAACGCCATAGCCAATCTATCTGCTAGTAAATGTAGAATATTTAGTATAAATGAGGATACTCATTTGTACAAACTGGGACTTTGCACGGCACGTATTGCACAATCTGAAAGAAGGGAAAACAATGTCATAGCCAATCTATCTGCTAGTAAATGTGGAATATCTAAGAGAAATGAGGACAATCGTTTGTACATCTCGGACTTTGCACTGCCCGTATTGCAGAATCTGAAAAAGAAGAAAACAATATCACAGCCAATTTATCTGCTAGTAAATATATATATCATATCTAATACAAATGAGGATAATCATTTGTACAAGTGGGACTTTGCACGGCACGTATTGCACAATCTGAAAGAGAGGAAATCAACGTCACAGCTAATCTATCTGCTAGTAAAGGTAGAATATCTAGTAGAAATGAGGACAATCATTTGTACAACTCGGACTTTGCAGTGCCCGTATTGCAGAATCTGAAAAAGAAGAAAACAATATCACAGCCAATTTATCTGCTAGTAAATATATATATCATATCTAATAGAAATGAGCATAATCATTTGTACAACTGGGACTTTGCACGGCACGTATTGCACAATCTGAAAGATAGGAGACAATGTCACAGCCAATCTATCTGCTAGTAAATGTAGAATATGTAGTGGAAATGAGGACAATCATTTGCACTTTGCACTCAGACTTTGCACTGCCCTTATTGCAGAATCTGAAAGAGGGGAAAAATGTCATAGCCAATCTATCTGCTAGTAAATGTGGAATATCTAGTACAAATGAGTACAATCATTTGTACAACTCGGACTTTGCACTGCCCGTATTGCAGAATGTGAAAAAGAAGAAAACAATATCACAGCCAATTTATCTGCTAGTAAATATATATATCATATCTAATAGAAATGAGGATAATTATTTGTACAACTGGGACTTTGCACGGCACGTATTGCACAATCTGAAAGAGAGGAAAACAATGTCACAGCTAATCTATCTGCTAGTAAAGGTAGAATATCTAGTAGAAATGAGGATAATCATTTGTACAACTCGGACTTTGCACTGCCCGCGTTGCAGAATCTGAAAGAGAGGAAAACAATGTCATAGCCAATCTATTTGCTACTAAATGTAGAATATCTAGTAGAAATGAGGACAATCATTTGTACAACTCGGACTTTGCAGTGCCCGTATTGCAGAATCTGAAAAAGAAGAAAACAATATCACGGCCAATTTATCTGCTAGTAAATATATATATCATATCTAATAGAAATGAGGATAATCATTTGTACAACTGGGACTTTGCACGGCACGTATTGCACAATCTGAAAGATAGGAGACAATGTCACAGCCAATCTATCTGCTAGTAAATGTAGAATATGTAGTAGAAATGAGGACAATCATTTGCACTTTGCACTCGGGCGTTGCACTGCCCGTATTGCAGAATCTGAAAGAGGGGAAAAATGTCATAGCCAATCTATCTGCTAGTAAATGTGGAATATCTAGTAGAAATGAGGACAATCATTTGTACAACTCGGACTTTGCACTGCCCGTATTGCAGAATCTGAAAGAGGGGAAAACAATGTCATAGCCAATCTATCTGCTAGTAAATGTAGAATATCTAGTAGAAATGAGGACAATCATTTGTACAACTAGGACTTTGCACTGCCCGTATTGCAGAATCTGAAAAAGAAGAAAACAATATCACAGCCAATTTATCTGCTTGTAAATATATCATATCTAATAGAAATGAGGATATTCATTTGTACAATTGAGACTTTATACGGCACGTATTGCACAATCTGAAAGAGAGGAAACAATGTCACAGCCAATGTATCTGCTAGTAAATGTAGAATATCTAGTAGAAATGAGGGCAATCATTTGTACAACTCGGACTTTGCAGTTCCCGTATTGCAGAATCTGAAAAAGAAAACAATATCACGGCCAATTTATCTGCTAGTAAATATATCATATCTAATAGAAATGAGGATATTCATTTGTACAACTGAGACTTTGCACGGCACGTATTGCACAATCTGAAATAGGAAACAATGTCACAGCCAATCTATCTGCTAATAAATGTAGAATATCTAGTAGAAATGAGGGCAATCATTTGTACAACTCGGACTTTGCAGTGCCCCTATTGCAGAATCTGAAAAAGAAAACAATATCACGGCCAATTTATCTGCTAGTAAATATATCATATCTAATAGAAATGAGGATATTCATTTGTATAATTGGGACTTTGCACGGCACGTATTGCACAATCTGAAAGAGAGGAAACAATGTCATAGCCAATCTATCTGCTAGTAAATGTAGAATATCAGTAGAAATGAGGTCAATCATTTGTACAACTCGGACTTTGCAGTGCCCGTATTGCAGAATCTGAAAAAGAAAACAATATCACGGCCAATTTATCTGCTTGTAAATATATCATATTTAATAGAAATGAGAATATTCATTTGTACAATTGAGACTTTGCACGGCACGTATTGCACAATGTGAAACAGAGGAAACAATGTCATAGCCAATCTATCTGCTAGTAAATGTAGAATATCTAGTAGAAACGAGGACAATCATTTGTACAACTCGGACCTTGCACTGTCCGTATTGCAGAATCTGAAAAAGAAGAAAACAATATCACAGCCAATTTATCTGCTTGTAAATATATCATATTTAATAGAAATGAGAATATTCATTTGTACAATTGAGACTTTGCACGGCACGTATTGCACAATGTGAAACAGAGGAAACAATGTCATAGCCAATCTATCTGCTAGTAAATGTAGAATATCTAGTAGAAACGAGGACAATCATTTGTACAACTCGGACCTTGCACTGTCCGTATTGCAGAATCTGAAAAAGAAGAAAACAATATCACGGCCAATTTATCTGCTTGTAAATATATCATATTTAATAGAAATAGAGAATATTCATTTGTACAATTAAGACTTTGCACGGCACGTATTGCACAATGTGAAACAGATGAAACAATGTCATAGCCAATCTATCTGCTAGTAATTTTAGTATTTCTTGTAGTAACGATGATAATCATTTGTACAAGTCGGATCTTGCACTGTCAGTATTGCAGAATCTGAAAAAGAAAACAATATCACGGCCAATTTATCTGCTTGTAAATATATCATATTTAATAGAAATGAGAATATTCATTTGTACAATTGAGACTTTGCACGGCACGTATTGCACAATGTGAAACAGAGGAAACAATGTCATAGCCAATCTATCTGCTAGTAAATGTAGAATATCTAGTAGAAACGAGGACAATCATTTGTACAACTCGGACCTTGCACTGTCCGTATTGCAGAATCTGAAAAAGAAGAAAACAATATCACGGCCAATTTATCTGCTTGTAAATATATCATATTTAATAGAAATCGACAATATTCATTTGTACAATTTGAGACTTTGCACGGCACGTATTGCACAATGTGAAACAGAGGAAACAATGTCATAGCCAATCTATCTGCTAGTAAATGTAGAATATCTAGTAGAAACGAGGACAATCATTTGTACAACTCGGACCTTGCACTGTCCGTATTGCAGAATCTGAAAAAGAAGAAAACAATATCACGGCCAATTTATCTGCTTGTAAATATATCATATTTAATAGAAATGAGAATATTCATTTGTACAATTGAGACTTTGCACGGCACGTATTGCACAATGTGAAACAGAGGAAACAATGTCATAGCCAATCTATCTGCTAGTAAATGTAGAATATCTAGTAGAAACGAGGACAATCATTTGTACAACTCGGACCTTGCACTGTCCGTATTGCAGAATCTGAAAAACAGGAAAACAATGCGCAGCCAATCTATTTGCTAGTAAATTTATAACAGTGCATTTAGATGCTAGCAGTATTTCGTTGTGATAAGCTCGTTCGTTCATTCACATTGGGATTCTCTGATGTTGGTAGCAGATAGTTTTAGTAATTTTATTACTTATTTTGTATGCTTCTATACCGTTTTTGGTGCGGCTATACGTTTGCACACACCGACGTTTTGACTAATAGTTTGGCTGTACTATATTCGGGAACGTTGTAGTCAATAATGTTACTTTATCCCGGTTGTAGAATAATTTGGTTATAATAATGTTCTTAGATCGATAATAAATCTGATTTACTCTTTAAAGGTGCATTTGTTATATTAAATATTTATTAATTGATGGCATCGGGTAACACTGCTCTGTCTACACTATGTATATGATGCGTCTGAAACCATTACCTAAAACCGCTGATGCAGGTGAGCACACTGTTAATCAAGATTTGGGATAACGTTGTAAGTCATACTAAATTTTAGACAATCACAAACAACAAATGTCTACTTCACTACTTACTATGCACACAATGAATGCTGTTCCGCACAACCAGGTAACCGCACTTTGCTGAGGTCCTGTATAAAACTAGATAACCTAAAAATTAGCTCTATATGCGAACAGTATTAGTGGCCCGTATAGTCTTGCGGTGTTTTTAGTTTATAAAATGGTATGTACACCATCGAGACTGGAAGTTTGTTTTAACATCTTGTAAAAGCTCAAAATTCCCTTATTAAAACCTATAATCTTGTGCTATAATTATGTGTTTTAACTGTAAAAAAATCGATCCTATACAATTTAACATCGTGAGCAACGTGTTTCGAACAATGTAGCGAACCCTTGTTCCATCTCATCATTTGATTGACGCTTTCACTTGCTTCATTTAGCCGTCGCCTTTGAATTAACCACCGAGCACTTTCTTTATATATTACGAAGACCGGTATAGCAGGTACTGCGAGTATATTGATTGCAAGTAGATACATGTGCCAGCCTTGTGTTATGTATCCAATCCCCGCTGATAGCATATATATGTACATCCATGACGCAGATGCCAGATTCATTACGAGGTTATATTTTGAATTTGTAACTTCCATACTCCATGTGAATATGGTGGTTTGTGCAGCCGCGAAGAGGAAGCCCACTGAAAAGAAAACCATATGAATACACCGTTTTATACGCGATTTTTGGAGCTTGATGATGCTTTGCATAACTCGATTTATCAGTTATTACTTGTAAAAATTAGTAGCGGAAAAAAGAAAGAAAACATGTTAAAATTGGTAATTATTTATTATTTCTTGCTATTGTGCATGTTATGGCGATCGACAATTAGCGAACATTCCAGAACATTCTGCAAAGTCTAGAAACTTCTAGAACATTCCATAACGTCATTCCCTGAACCTTCTAGAACTTTTTATGACGACAATAGAATAATCTTCCAGAACGTTCGACCACATGATCACATATTCGAGAATGTTCCGTGAGTACATAAAAGCTAATGTCGAAACAGTAAAGTATGACTTCTTTCAGTGCATTTGTTACGTTTGTTTCATTTAACTCCATTCGTGTTTTCCGTGTTTGTGTGTTAATACACGCTTACTTCAAGTCCCGTTGTCTGTGTTTTTTCATTCACGCACTCGGAGATACAACAGTTATTTTTGGCGCACTGAGCAGGATCAGTCCTCGACATTTAGGCAAAGACTCGTTTCGTTCAATTCACGTCTTCCCCGATTGCCGAAGGGTCAAACAGCGAATTCATCATGTCAGAGATTGCTCAGCTCATCGCCATGATGCAAAAGCAACTGGATGCTCAAGAGAAGCGACATCAAGAACAAATGGAGGTTCCCGAACACCCCCGTTTTATAAAAGGGCAAGATTTGTGAAAATGCCAAAACAAAAAAAGGACCCTATGATCAAAGTGCTACTAACCGGGCGTACATCTAACAAATGCCGTACCACTCTTTCCGCTTTTTAGCGTTGCGAAAAAAGCCGCCACCAGCCCCTGCCTTCTCCAACTCCGAATATTCATGATTTTGAGCCGTACGACTCAACGTCCGAACTTTGGCCAGACTACTGGGATCGATTTCAAACCTTCGCTGGAGCACATTCCGTGTCGGACAGCAAGATGGCCCAGCTTTTCCTGAAGAATCAATCCAAAGAGGTCTACCGCCTGCTTGAAAATTTCGCGCGTCAACAAAGTCCTCCAAAGGCCATCAACCATCTTGTTATGGACGATATCGCTGACTTCATGAAGAACCAGTACGGTCCCACGTTTCGTCGTCCATGAAAGATTCAAGTTTTGGAGCGACATGCGACGGAAGCCGGGTGAAACCCTACAGGAGCTTGTATCCATCAAGATGCCGCAACCTGCGACTTTGCCTCAATCAAGGATCCCCAGGACGAAGCACACGGGTCACGCTTCATTTGCTCGGTCAGTAACAAAGCAGTTCTGAAGGCCTTATTCAAAGTCAAGGATCACGAGCTCGATTTCGCCAGGGCGGTTCAAATTGCCGTTGAAACGGAAGATGCTGCAAAAGTCGCCAAAGAAACGGTGCATGGCGTCAAACCAAAGCCAGCCAACGAGGTCCATCAGCAGCGCACATCCGAAACAAAGGTAAAAGAAAAAAACATTTCCGACCGGGAGAAACCCCGATTTCCGTGTCCTCGCTGTGGGAACAATAATTATCACGCGTCCGAATGCTGTTTTATCTACACGGTTTGCAACTTCTGTGGTATTAATGGCGATCTGGAAAAGGTTTGTCGCAAGAAGATTACAAGTGCTCAAAGCAAGTCTTCCGTTAAAAAGATTCAACATGTTCAAATTGTCACCAACAACAGTTCCTTACCCAAGTTGGAAACATCCGTCAAAATTCACGACAAACCCATCCGAATGGAGATCGACACAGCAACAACTGGTCACTTCATCTCCAAGCAAAATTGGGAGAAGCTGGGTCGCCCAAATCTGGTCAAATCGTTGTGGAAGTACGAATCTGCCAGTAAGCACCATTTGCCAGTGCTTGGAACTTTCGTCGCACGCACCCAGGCTCAGAATTCTAAGGAGCAACCGGAAGTCCAATTCACGATGTCTGAGATCCCGGATCTTAACCTGCTGTGGCGTAAAGAAATTGGGCATTTCGATTGACGAGATCATCAACCTCACTGGTGAGTGCAACGCGGTTTTCAGTCATTTGAAACCGGATGTCCAACTTCAGCAACGTTGTCAAAACCTGTGCCAGGAATTTCGCAACCTTTGGAAACCGGAACTGGGCGGCCTAAAGTATTTCCAATTGGAAATTAAATTCAAGGACAATTCCGAGCCAATCTTCCGGAAACCTCGTCCAGTCCCTTGCGCCCCCAAGCCGGACCTCGAAGAGGCCTACAGAAAATGGATAGAAAAAGGCGTCTGGGAACCCGTGCAATTTTGCGATTATGGAACCCCCGTGGTACCTATCAAGAAAACGCTATTGCCAGGACAACAAAAACCCAAGTTGCGGGTTTGTGGCAACTATTCCGTTACAGTCAACACTCAACTGGAAGAGCATCGATACCCACTACCTTTGCCGGAGGATCTAATGCAAAAACTCGGAGGTGGATACATGTTTACCAAAATCGACTTGGCTGATGCCTACAACCAAATCTTTCTGGGTCCAATCAATCAACGATGACTGGCTCTTAGTACACATAAATGAGTTCTTCAACAGAAGCGTCTTCCTTTTGAGATCAAGTCTGCTCCCGGCTACTTTCAGCAAATCATGGAACAACTGACCAACGATTTACCTGGTGTAGTTGTCTACCTGGACGGTTTGTTGGTCAGCGGAAAGGACGCCGAAGACCACTTTAACAATTTACGACGTTTGCTCAATCGTCTCGAGGACAAAAGTCTTCGTTGCCGACTGGAGAAATGTCAATTCGCTCAACCTTTTGTGGAGTATCTGGGTCACTATCTCTCTCACGAGGGAATCGCCAAGGGCCCCAAAGTGGATGATGTCGTCAAGATGCCAGCCCCAACAGACGTTTCCAGCCTGAAAGCGTAACTTGGATCCATACAATTCTATGCCAAATTTTATGCCATCTAATTTCTCGACACTCGCAGAGCCGCTGAATGCTTTAACAAAGAAGCATTCCAAATGGATTTGGGAGCAAGACCAAAAAGCGGCATTCCAGAAACTGAAGGACTTGTTCTGTTCCGAAAATATCCTCGTGCATTTCAACAGCCAACTACCTCTGGGTTTGGCTTGTGACGCGTCAAAAGTTGGAATTGAAGCGGTTCTTTTTCATCACTATACCGATGGCAGTGCACGCCCCATCTTCAATGTTTCGAAAACGCTCACCGATACACATACAAATTACAGCCAAATCCTGAAAGAAGCATTGGCAATTGTGTTCGGTCTGAAAAAGTTTTACCAGTACCTTTATGGAAGAAGGTTTATCCTAGTAACTGATCATCGACCGCTCAAAGCGCTCTTTGGCCCGGGCAAAAAAGTCCCACTTTTGGCCGCAAATCGCCTAGCTCGATGGGCATTGCTGTGAAACCAGTTCGAGTACAGTGGTGAATTCCGCAAAACCAAGTATCATGCAAACGCTGACGCACTCGGCCAGCTTCCTTCGTCCGAACCCGTCTCTTTCGACGAGGAAGAGATCGAGGAAGATGCCGAAATGGATTTTTCAATACAACACGTAGAACACAAGTTGACACCGGCTAAGCAAGGTTCGTTAGTACGAGAGTCTGCGAAAGACCATGTTCTTTCAAAGGTGCTCAGGTTTATACGTGAAGGATGGCCCCCAAGAAGAAGCGATGAAGGCTCGGAGATGCAACGTTTCCGACAAATTTCTGACTCAATATCCATCTGCAAGGGTGCCTGGTTCACGGAACAAGAGTTGTGAATACAACCTCCATGCGACGTCGCGTCCTGGAACTGTTACATATTGGACACATATCAGATGAAGAGTCTTGCTCGCACGTCCATCTACTTGCCCAACATTGACGAAGACATTGAGGCCACCTGCCGTCATTGTGTGCCATGTGGAGAACATCAAAACAAGCCAGCAAAACCTTCCGTACATCCTTGGATGTTGCCTGAAAAATCATGGAGCCGACTTCACATGGATCACGCCATTAATTTCATGGGCTCCAATTGGTTACTGCTCACATACGCTTTACTCCAAGTATCCTTGCATTCATCCTACACAAGTTGTGACCGCCAAGGCTACAATTGACCTCCTGGAGCAAGATTTTGCTCACTTCGGATATCCACATACGTTGGTGACCGATAATGCATCAACATTCCAGTCTTAAGAATTAAAAGCCTGGTGTCAAGAAAATGGGATCACTCACCTTACAGGAGCTCCCTACCATCCGGCTACCAATGGGTCGGCGGAAAGATGGTACAAACTTTCAAACAGGCATTTCGGAAGTCCAACCTTTCCCCGAGAAAAGCCCTTCAAGAGTTCCTCATGCAGTTCCGTCGTACTCAAAATTCCTCAGGATACTCGCCAAATGAACTATTGAATTCACGCCAAATCCGGACAAAGATTGATACGCTGCTTCCCTCTCCTGCTCACAGAGCACAAGGTAGACAATCCAGAGAGGCAACAACGTCACAGCGTCGGGTATCAAAGATTATCCGGTCGTACAATGTTGGAGATCCGGTCTACACGCTATACTTTGGGCCAAGAAGAGCAAATCAAGGTCGTTGGGTTCCAGCAATTGTCGTCAAACGAGAAGCAGCCCACACCTTTAACGTTCCAGTACAGCCAAAAAGGTCTAACATGGAGAAGACAGCTGGAACAACTCCAACCAAGGCATGTCTCGGAGGACGACACCGAACCTGTATCAAATCCCACCGTTTCTCCATCTCTTCCGCCCCGCAGCGGCTCCAGTCCAACTTCGGTTGCTAGGGACATTCAGATCAAATACAACACCGTCCAGGAGTACGATCCCCACAATCCAAGGCGCTCCAATCGCATTCGAAAGTCTGTTCAAAGATTTTCGCCTTTGCGATGAACGTCAGGCTAGGTGGGGAGGTGTTATGGCGATCGACAATTAGCGAACATTCCGGAACATTCTGCAAAGTCTAGAAACTTCTAGAACATTCCATAACGTCATTCCCAGAACCTTCCAGAACCTTTTATGACGACAACTGAAGATTCTTCCAGAACGTTCGATCACATGATCACATATTCGAGAATGTTGCATGAGTACATAAAAGCTAATGTCGAAACAGTAACGTATGACTTCTTTCAGTGCATTTGTTACGTTTGTTTCATTCAACTCCGTTCGTGTATTCCGTGTTTGTGCGTTAATAAACGCTTACGTCAATTCCCGTTGTCTGTGTTTTTTCATTCACACACTCGGAGATACAACAATAAACAAAGCGCGCGTTTTACCACACAACAAGGAATAAGTTCCTCGGATCTCTTTTATTTTCGTTTTTTCAAATATTATCAGGAGCGAGTGAACTTAAGATGACCCCGCCAACCGTCTTATTTTGTAATTTTGTATAAAAATTGTTACGGAACACTTTTTGGCTAATGGAAGTTTGCCATAAAACGGTTGACGAACACACTGCTTGCGATTTAAAGCGTATAGAATTTCTGGCACTTGGAGTTGATTCTGTCAATTTTCGGTTAGCGAAAACCTGAATGAAATTCATCGTATTTTCCGCAACAAGGGTTTGCGGTTCGATATCGCTTTTCGACAAAACAGGATGGTTGGTTGTGTCACCTTAAGTTTACTCTCGCATTATTTTATTGTGAACGACGCATTAATTGAAAATTAGTTTTTACGTTAGTTGGAAATTTCAACGACCGACGAGGTTATTTATTTCTAACAGGATAGCGGTTAAATTTTAAGCCACCCAAGTCGTTGAAATTTTGGCTATCCTCTGGTGTAACATCAGCAGCAGTTGGTGTGCGCAAGAAAATTCAACATAGCTTATGTGGTTTAAAAATAAAATTATGTAAATAATCGAATTGGCGATACAATGCCCCTATAAAGGGAAACGGTCCTAAAATTATACAAGCTGTTAATTTTGCTTGAGTGCTTTAATACAATCGACGACTGACGAACATCCAGTTCCATTCCATGACGCGGACGTTTTGGGCCTGACCCCCAGTTGTATGAGGCGTAGATCGGACCCCTCCCAGTTTTGTGTGCGTGTGGGGGAAGGTAATCAGACCACAGTATTGAGGGAGGGTTCGTTTATACGCAGCTAGCGGTTCAACCGACCAAGAGCTGAAGGGTCTAAGCTACCCCTCCTAAAAGTGAGGGAGTGGAACTGTGTATGACGATCTCCTTAAAACTGGGGCTCGGGCAGCAAACAACACGGGCTAACATTAAAGTGCAGGGAAGTGTTACACTCTTCTCCGATGCACTCTTGGTACAACCAATATATTACAAAAAACGTAGGCCTTATGATTTATAAATGGCAACTTTAAAACTGAAGGAGGGACACAAATATAGTGTGTCTTGATTGCCCGTGCAAAATTACTGAGTGCGTCGTGCAATATATTAGCACTCAAAATTTTCAAATTACTAGGTAATAACTGTATATTACGACTAGTACTCAGATAATTACCGAATTTGTGGAATTTTTTTATTATCTTCCTTCACTTTTGAAGTGAATGATCTGTTACAGTACTGTTCTAAATCTAATTGCTTTATACGCAAAATAACATTGCATACATAGATAATAGTAGGTACCCGCAAATCGCATAACAGTAAACCAAATCCAATCATCGATTAATATTGTTAGTGTCGAAATGAGAATAAGAAGGCAATAGTTGACTAAAAACACGAGACGTCTTCCAATGTGATCAGCGAGATAACCACATATTTGACTACCGAAAAAACAACCAATTCGTTCGATTGTTACGATTAAATTTGGAATATAATTTTTGTCACAAAACAAAGACCACTGTTCGACAATACCGTAAAAATTTCGCGTAACGGTGTAGTTGTCCTGAAATATGATTGTAACGCCATAATGTTTAAAAAGTTCACATAATTTTATCTTTTGGACGCTCAATTTTTATTTGTTTTTGCAGTATTCACATTAAGATGCTCATGTCAATTCTACACATTAAGTATCAAGCGCCGCCTTTATTGTAATTTAATTACACACAAAATTTTAAATCGAGACCCTCAATTTGTTTCTCTTGCCTAGTCTAAGTGATAACTAATCTTAGTTCCCGGTGTCTGTTCACTTTTATGATAGATCTGCGCCCCTGAAATTACACACAAAAGGTAGATATCACACTTAATTTAGATCCTTTATTTTAGAAAAAATCATAGATTCACTGTATTTTGCTCCAAAAAACTTGTTAAATGTGTGTTACGAAAAATTAAAATATGAATTGGAAAGTAAACATTGCTACCTCATCACACAGAATAGATATAGGTACTAACCTACGGTTTCTAAATGGTACAAAACTGCCTGCAATCTAATCTCCGCATTAGGATTTTAAACAGGTTTTTCACTGCTATATACAAAAAACCCTGAAAATCACGTCATTATGCGAGCAGGCCATTAGAATATTCACAAGCTCATTTGTCTTATTTATACGTCGTTCACATAGATCTGCATGCACAAAAAGCACACCGTAAGCTATTGCAAAGACGATATATTTTCGTTATATTATTGCAGAGTGTAATGATTTTCTATTTTTGGTTCCAGCAATAGCGTTGCGCATAAATATTGATGTTGCAATAACGTTTGCTTTTGGTGCACCCAACAAAGGAACTCTATTGTTGTTGCAACATCAATAACTTGCTCAATGCTTTATAATATAAATAGAAAACTAGAAATCTTAACTACAATAGACGAAAAATAGTTTTCCAACTGTAAAATCCTTCTGTATCAACAGAAAGTTTTTGTACCGATCGTTTATTAGCGGATATAGCAAGACAACATCGAATGAGCAAACTCGATTGATGGATATTTTGCAGAAATTGGAAGAAATGGTATTAAATTTAAAAAATATTGTTGATTTGTAATAGATCAGTAGTTAAAAGATTAGAGAACAACAAACACTTCAAATGCTGCACGCGTACTGCAACATCCAAAATCCCGCTGTGGAAGTGTTGTTTAAAATAAATGTGCTCATTGCGGTGTTTGTGCAATTTTTGGGATAGGCAATTTGTTGCGGAGCTAAACACATTCCAAATGCTGCACGAACATCCAAAACTCCGCTGTGGACGTGTTGTTTAAAATAAATGTGTTCATTGCGGTGTTTGTGCAATTTTTGGGATAGGCGATTTGTTGCGGAGCTAAACACATTCCAAATGCTGCACGCGTACTGCTACATCCAAAACTCCGCTGTGGACGTGTTGTTTAAAATAAATGTGTTCATTGCGGTGTTTGTGCAATTTTGGGATAGGCGATTTGTTGCAGAGCTAAACACATTCCAAATGCTGTACGCGTACTGCTACATCTAAAACTCCGCTGTGGACGTGTTGTTTAAAATAAATGTGTTCATTGCGGTGTTTGTGCAATTTTTTGGATAGGCGATTTGTTGCGGAGCTAAACACATTCCAAATGCTGCACGCGTACTGCTACATCTAAAATCCCGCTGTGGACGTGTTGTTTAAAATAAATGTGCTCATTGTGGTGTTTGTGCAATTTTGGGATAGGCGATTTGTTGCAGAGTTGAACACATTCCAAACGCTGCACGCGTACTGCTACATCCAAAACTCCGCTGTGGACGTGTTGTTTAAAATAAATGTGTTCATTGCGGTGTTTGTGCAATTTTTGGGACAGGCGATTTGTTGCGGACCTAGACACATTCCAAATGCTGCACGCGTACTGCTACATCCTAAACTCCGCTGTGGACGTGTTGTTTAAAATAAATGTGTTCATTGCGGTGTTTGTGCAATTTTTGGGATAGGCGATTTGTTGCGGAGCTAAACACATTCCAAATTCTGCACGCGTACTGCTACATCCAAAACTCCGCTGTGGACGTGTTGTTTAAAATAAATGTGTTCATTGCGGTGTTTGTGCAATTTTGGGATAGGCGATTTGTTGCAGAGCTAAACACATTCCAAATGCTGTACGCGTACTGCTACATCTAAAACTCCGCTGTGGACGTGTTGTTTAAAATAAATGTGTTCATTGCGGTGTTTGTGCAATTTTTTGGATAGGCGATTTGTTGCGGAGCTAAACACATTCCAAATGCTGCACGCGTACTGCTACATCTAAAATCCCGCTGTGGACGTGTTGTTTAAAATAAATGTGCTCATTGTGGTGTTTGTGCAATTTTGGGATAGGCGATTTGTTGCAGAGTTGAACACATTCCAAACGCTGCACGCGTACTGCTACATCCAAAACTCCGCTGTGGACGTGTTGTTTAAAATAAATGTGTTCAATACGGTGTTTGTGCAATTTTTGGGACAGGCGATTTGTTGCGGACCTAGACACATTCCAAATGCTGCACGCGTACTGCTACATCCTAAACTCCGCTGTGGAAGTGTTGTTTAAAATAAATGTGTTCATTGCGGTGTTTGTGCAATTTTTGGGATGGGCGATTTGTTGCGGAGCTAAACACATTCCAAATGCTGCACGTGTACTGCTACATCTAAAACTCCGCTGTGGACGTGTTGTTTAAAATAAATGTGTTCATTGCGGTGTTTGTGCAACTTTTGGGATAGGCGATTTGTTGAGGAGCTAAACACATTCCAAATGCTGCACGCGTACTGCTACATCCAAAACTCCGCTGTGGACGCGTTGTTTAAAATAAATGTGTTCATTGCGGTGTTTGTGCAATTGTTGGGATAGGCGATTTGTTGCGGAGCTAAACACATTCCAAATGCTGCACGCGTACTGCTACATCCAAAACACCGCTGAAAACGTGTTGTTTAAAATAAATGTGTTCATTGCGGTGTTTGTGCAATTTTGGGATAGGCGATTTGTTGCAGAGCTAAACACATTCTAAATGCTGCACGCGTACTGCTACATCTAAAATCCCGCTGTGGACGTGTTGTTTAAAATAAATGTGCTCATTGCGGTGTTTGTGCAATTTTCGGATAGGCGATTTGTTGCGGACCTAAACACATTCCAAATGCTGCACGCGTACTGCTACATCCAAAACTCCGCTGTGGACGTGTTGTTTAAAATAAATGTGTTCATTGCGGTGTTTGAGCAATTTTTGGGATAGGCGATTTGTTACGGAGCTAAACACATTTCAAATGCTGCACGCGTACTGCTACATCTAAAATACCGCTGTGGATGTGTTATTTAAAATAAATGTGTTCATTGCGGTGTTTTGCAATTTTGGGATAGCCGATTTGTTTCGGAGCTGAAACACATTCCAAATGCTGCACGCGCACTGCTACATCTAAAATCCCGCTGTGGACGTGTTGTTTAAAATAAATGTGTTTATTGCGGTGTTTGTGCAATTTTGGGATAGCCGATTTGTTGCGGAGCTGAAACACATTCCAAATGCTGCACGCGTACTGCAACTTCCAAAACCGTGCTGTGGACGCGTTGTTCAAAATAAAGTTGTTCATTTCGGTATTTACACAGCAATTCAAGCAGTAATTTCTCAATCATTTTCTGAATAGAACTGAGCTAACAAATCAAATTCGAGAATTTCACAGCGATTATATAATGTCTGGATGCTAGAACCTCAGTGTTTAAAGACACACAGTGGTTGCGGCAAACCTCTCAACTTTTGAACCCTTATATCAAAAGCCAGCTATATGATTTCCAATTGCGTAATTTTATCATCTATAATCGTGCCCTTTATATATAAGTTGGAGTCAAAAATGCTCAACTGTTCTAGATCTCTTATCCTAATCAAAAATTTCTGCAATCTCGGGAAACAAAAATTATTGGATATATTTATAAAACGTCTCCAGCGACTTACTGGGCAGTCCTTTATCGCACATGTCGCACCTTGATTGTCTTCTTCATTTAGGGGAATTCGATGCTCGGGTACGAACTCGAAATTTATATCATCAGCAAATCCATTTACAGTTGTTGCCCACGCTTTTGAGCATTTGATTTCGGGTTCTTCAATTGCCAGCGACATAAAGACATAGTTTCCACACACAGCAATTAATGACCATTGTATTAGTATAGCGAAACCAATTTGATATTTTCCGAATGCACCAGCGTCATCAAGTACGCGCTCGTACTCAGTATATTGCATCGTATTGTCGGAGTTACGCCGCATTGGTATTCCAAAAGTTTCTATGTTTGTTTTGCTCGTTAATTACGGGTGGGTGTGGATTTAGGAACTTTTTAATCCTGATAATTCATGTCCTAATCATATAACACGTTGTTTAATCGAGCCGTTGTATATGTCGGTTCTAAATTTATATTTGTTTTAAAATATAAAACAGTATAGGGGCATCACATAAAGGCCACCTAACGCATCGTTAGCTTTTGCTGTATTTTTTATAAATTCCCTACCGTCTTTTTTGTTTATTTAAGCCACAATTAAAATTTTCGTTCGTGTTTTATATGAGATTATGCTATGATAAGTGGCGATGGTCCACCTGGTTTGGGGTTGGGAGGAGTGGACGCGGCGGAGGGAGCGCGGTAGATGTGTCAAATATGGAAGTAGCTTATAGTTTGCTATAATCTGCTTCAATTTGCGCAAATTTTCTCAGGATTGCAAAATTTTCCTCGCATTTGGCATGCGGTAGAGTTCAGCATATTGCAAGCGGGTCCGATCTTTGGGTGTATTAACCCTATAGAACATATGACTCCTATTATGGTGATAAAATTTAGTTTATCAATTTACATTTTAATGCATATCCTTTATAACTGGTAACAGTGAGCATTGTGAAGTGTTAAGGATAACTGAGTTCTTCGATTTTGTTTGCACGCTTTCATATATATGCCATTCATTCGTTTGGCGAAGATTCTTAACAATCCGAACAACAGATTTTAAATTGCTCAGCAAATAAATTACAACAATACAAAACCAACTTCAAACTCAAAAAATATCGACTTTTTATGATGCCGCTGCTTTCTCTACAGTCTGAATCAGCAAATTTATCACCGAGCAGAACCAATGACCAAATTAAAAGATTTCTGAAGCTAGAGGAAGAGAATCTACAAAGCAATTTTATAGATTTCTTAAAAAAAACTTTATGGTTTTAATATGTTTCAATGCAAAAGTCTAGCTCAAATCAAAGTGTTTCCCGGAATTAGTCTTCGAATCAGTAATACAAGATTTCTGAAGCTAGAGGAAGAGAATCTACAAAGCAATTTTATAGATTTCTTAAAAAAAACTTTATGGTTTTAATATGTTTCAATGCAAAAGTCTAGCTCAAATCAAAGTGTTTCCCGGAATTAGTCTTCGAATCAGTAATACATTGGCATAGAATTGATGTAAATAATCTGCTACAAATATGCTCATACATAGGTCTTCAACTTAAACGCTACAAATTGAGCGCACAGTTTTATGCAGCAATAAACTGTAATTATGCTCATACATAAGTCTTCAAATTATTAAACGCTACAAATTGAGCGCACAGTTTTATGCAGCAATAAACTGTAATTATGCTCATACATAAGTCTTCAAATTATTAAACGCTACAAATTGAGCGCACAGTTTTATGCAGCAATGAACTGTAATTATGCTCGTACATAGGTCTTCAAATTATTAAACGCTACAAATTGAGCGCATAGTTTTATGCAGCAATAAACTGTAATTATGTTCATACATAAGTCTTCAAATTATTAAACGCTACAAATTGAGCGCACAGTTTTATGCAGCAATAAACTGTAATTATGTTCATACATAAGTCTTCATATTATTAAACGCTACAAATTGAGTGCACAGTTTTATGCAGCAATAAACTGTATTTTACTTAAGTCTTCATATTATTAAACACTACAAATTGAGCGCATAGTTTTATGCAGCAATAAACTGTAATTATGTTCATACATAAGTCTTCATATTATTAAACGCTACAAATTGAGCGCACAGTTTTATGCAGCAATACACTGTAATTATGTTCATACATAAGTCTTCATATTATTAAACGCTACAAATTGAGCGCATAGTTTTATGCAGCAATAAACTGTAATTATGCTCGTACATAGGTCTTCAAATTATTAAACGCTACAAATTGAGCGCACAGTTTTATGCAGCAATACACTGTAATTATGTTCATACATAAGTCTTCATATTATTAAACGCTACAAATTGAGCGCATAGTTTTATGCAGCAATAAACTGTAATTATGTTCATACATAAGTCTTCATATTATTAAACGCTACAAATTGAGCGCACAGTTTTATGCAGCAATACACTGTAATTATGTTCATACATAAGTCTTCATATTATTAAACGCTACAAATTGAGCGCATAGTTTTATGCAGCAATAAACTGTAATTATGCTCGTACATAGGTTTTCAAATTATTAAACGCTACAAATTGAGCGCACAGTTTTATGCAGCAATAAACTGTAATTATGCTCATACATAGATCTTCAAATTATTAAACGCTACAAATTGAGCGCATAGTTTTATGCAGCAATAAACTGTAATTATGCTCATACATAAGTCTTCAAATTATTAAACGCTACAAATTGAGCGCACAGTTTTATGCAGCAATAAACTGTAATTATGTTCATACATAAGTCTTCATATTATTAAACGCTACAAATTGAGTGCACAGTTTTATGCAGCAATAAACTGTAATTATGTTCATACTTAAGTCTTCATATTATTAAACACTACAAATTGAGCGCATAGTTTTATGCAGCAATAAACTGTAATTATGTTCATACATAAGTCTTCATATTATTAAACGCTACAAATTGAGCGCACAGTTTTATGCAGCAATACACTGTAATTATGTTCATACATAAGTCTTCATATTATTAAACGCTACAAATTGAGCGCATAGTTTTATGCAGCAATAAACTGTAATTATGCTCATACATAGGTCTTCAAATTATTAAACGCTACAAATTGAGCGCACAGTTTTATGCAGCAATAAACTGTAATTATGCTCATACATAGATCTTCAAATTATTAAACGCTACAAATTGAGCGCATAGTTTTATGCAGCAATAAACTGTAATTATGCTCATACATAAGTCTTCAAATTATTAAACGCTACAAATTGAGCGCACAGTTTTATGCAGCAATAAACTGTAATTATGTTCATACATAAGTCTTCATATTATTAAACGCTACAAATTGAGTGCACAGTTTTATGCAGCAATAAACTGTAATTATGTTCATACTTAAGTCTTCATATTATTAAACACTACAAATTGAGCGCATAGTTTTATGCAGCAATAAACTGTAATTATGCTCATACATAGGTCTTCAAATTATTAAACGCTACAAATTGAGCGCACAGTTTTATGCAGCAATAAACTGTAATTATGTTCATACATAAGTCTTCATATTATTAAACGCTACAAATTGAGCGCACAGTTTTATGCAGCAATACACTGTAATTATGTTCATACATAAGTCTTCATATTATTAAACGCTACAAATTGAGCGCATAGTTTTATGCAGCAATAAACTGTAATTATGCTCATACATAGGTCTTCAAATTATTAAACGCTACAAATTGAGCGCACAGTTTTATGCAGCAATAAACTGTAATTATGCTCATACATAGGTCTTCAAATTATTAAACGCTACAAATTGAGCGCACAGTTTTATGCAGCAATAAACTGTAATGATGTTCATACATAAGTCTTCATATTATTAAACGCTACAAATTGAGCGCATAGTTTTATGCAGCAATAAACTGTAATTATGCTCATACATAAGTCTTCAAATTATTAAACGCTACAAATTGAGCGCACAGTTTTATGCAGCAATAAACTGTAATTATGCTCATATATAAGTCTTCAAATTATTAAACGCTACACATTGAGGGCACAGTTTTATGCAGCAATAAACTGTAATTATGCTCATACATAAGTCTTCAAATTATTAAACGCTACAAATTGAGCACACAGTTTTATGCAGCAATAAACTGTAATTATGCTCATACATAGGTCTTCAAATTATTAAACGCTACAAATTGAGCGCATAGTTTTATGCATCAATAAACTGTAATTATGCTCATGCATAAGTCTTCAAATTATTAAACGCTACAAATTGAGCGCACAGTTTTATGCAGCAATAAACTGTAGTTATGTTCATACATAAGTCTTCATATTATTAAACGCTACAAATTGAGCGCACAGTTTTATGCAACAATAAACTGTAATGATGTTCATACATAAGTCTTCATATTATTAAACGCTACAAATTGAGCGCATAGTTTTATGCAGCAATAAACTGTAATTATGCTCATACATAGGTCTTCAAATTATTAAACGCTACAAATTGAGCGCACAGTTTTATGCAGCAATAAACTGTAATTATGTTCATACATAAGTCTTCATATTATTAAACGCTGCAAATTGAGCGCACAGTTTTATGCAGCAATAAACTGTAATTATGTTCATACATAAGTCTTCATATTATTAAACGCTACAAAGTGAGCGCATAGTTTTATGCAGCAATAAACTGTAATTATGCTCATACATAGGTCTTCAAATTATTAAACGCTACAAATTGAGCGCATAGTTTTATGCAGTAATAAACTGTAATTATGTTGATACATAGGTCTTCAAATTATTAAACGCTAAAAATTGAGCGCATAGTTTTATGCAGCAATAAACTGTAATTATGCTCATACATAGGTCTTCAAATTATTAAACGCTACAAATTGAGCGCATAGTTTTATGCAGCAATAAACTGTAATTATGCTCATACATAGGTCTTCAAATTATTAAACTCTACAAATTGAGCGCATAGTTTTATGCAGCAATAAACTGTAATTATGCTCATACATAGGTCTTCAAATTATTAAACGCTACAAATTGAGCGCACAGTTTTATGCAGCAATAAACTGTAATTATGCTCATACATAGGTCTTCAAATAATTAAACGCTACAAATTGAACACATAGTTTTATGCAGCAATAAACTGTAATTATGCTCATACATAGGTCTTCAAATTATTAAACGCTACAAATTGAGCGCATAGTTTTATGCAGTAATAAACTGTAATTATGTTGATACATAGGTCTTCAAATTATTAAACGCTAAAAATTGAGCGCATAGTTTTATGCAGCAATAAACTGTAATTATGCTCATACATAGGTCTTCAAATTATTAAACGCTACAAATTGAGCGCATAGTTTTATGCAGCAATAAACTGTAATTATGCTCATACATAGGTCTTCAAATTATTAAACTCTACAAATTGAGCGCATAGTTTTATGCAGCAATAAACTGTAATTATGCTCATACATAGGTCTTCAAATTATTAAACGCTACAAATTGAACCCATTAGCAATAAACTATCATGCTCATACATGGTCTTCAAATATTAATTCGCACATAGTTTTATGCAGCAATAAATCCATAATGCTCAAATAAAAACGCCAAACTGTAAGCGTAACAAGCGTACCAGGATGACTGACAACTGAAAATTAACATGGATACTAGATTGTTTCAGCTACATATCATGTCACAAATGAGCTAGAATATTCATGCTCGAGTAAGGTTAAATTCCAATAGAACTATTACAAGTATGGAAGAAATGCCATAGTTACGTTCTCAATAATGTTTATTCCGAAGTTTCGTTAGAGCTCTGGTGCTTACAAAAGCTTTAGATATCCCAACGCCTTTGTGTAAGGAGGTGTGGGGAAGCCGGCAACGGATACCACTTCTACCGAAAGCTGATTTTTAACCAAATAATGTAACCTTTATTCAAAATTGCTTGTTCGTAGGGTAACAATATAGCAATGAATTGCTATAGTAATGACTGCTATCATTTTTGGTACATCTCGCGCTAATGAATTATTTGCGCCATACAGGGCTTTAGTTATGAAAATTATATATTAACGTTTTTATCTCCAAATGTATTGTTTTTGGTATGTAGCTGGAGCTTAACGCCTAGATTCTTTAGAATTATATGTTGTTTTATCAGCATGCCCAACCGGATCCCAGACTTTTTTATGGTTTAGCATAACTTTAGGTTCAAGAACTTCTATTATCAAGTTCTCACATTCACGCAGCTGAGATACGGTAATAAATCGGCATGAAATCGGTAAATGCACCAGCGAAGAAATTGAGAAATGCAGTAATTGAGTGTGGATTGTGAATTATCTAAAACAGGTGCAATGCTGTTGTATTTCTTGTGTTTCTCAAAAACCAAACATGCTCCCTGTACGATTCAACAACACGCCTATCTTTTTCGAGCTCGCGCGTCTTTATCGGTAAGTAGTGCTCAATTTATTGTAACCGACACATTTATATAACGGCACTTTTTCACTTTATAGAAATTTCGAAACAGTATTCTTATCATATCGCCGCGTCTAAGTCTAGGCCAGATATTTTACCTCGTGTGGATCTTTCCACAGTTTTCCTTGGACGGGACGCCATATGCATGTCACCACGCAATACTGCAGGGTAGGCCGCAGAACAGGACTTGTTTTAGCTCGATGCCATCACGACCTCAATCCTCATGCACAGATTGGATTACATAATTTGGGCATTGGAGAAATTTGAGTGAATACTGCGTCTTATCAAAACTGCCAAACTTAGTGTAGGGTACCCTTGTACTCTGGTAGCTAAATGGTACACGGGTCGTTTAGTCGTGTCGGTTACCCGGATGGCCGGAGTGATTTACTATCCGATGCTGTCATTAAAACGTGGAGTTGTTATTACAGGAGCTTGCTTGGCGTGGCATTGTTTGGGATGTTGAACAAATTTAAAGTTGTATTGCAGTTGCACGACCACTGGAATGCATTGTTTAAAGCACCACGATATTCAGCGTGCCACACAAGCTGCAACGCCATGAGAGTGTTACTTTCAATTATGCGTGATTGCGTGAATAACGCACTAATTTTATAACAAAACGGCGGTTTAAGATTGCACATAACTAGCTATAATAACTACTAAAAATTTGGGACGTTATTGAATTTAGTAATATATTATACTTTGATTTCTTCCAAAATGATAGTCTGACACGAAAGTAGTCTTGTTAAAATTATCGAGCCAAAAATTAAACCAATGAAATTGAGCGTAATTTTCCAATAAAGAGTTGACTCAATACTTCACGTTAAATGTGAGTTTCTGTACATAAAATCCCATTAATCTAGCTAATAGTAAACTTTTTTCAGGTCAGTATTCCATCTATTCCAAGCTCGGCGTTGTAGTAAAATATTGATAATTTAAATGTTGGGATCCAAAAATTAAGTAAGCACTTAATTTTTTATTTAAGAAATTTGAAAACACAAATTATACATTACGTTTGCTCTATTTCAATAAAATTAAACATGCATAATTCTAAAAATGGGCTAGCTCATATCGTAGTTGCTAGCGTTAGTGTAAAATCGACAGCTGGCAATATCTTAACATCTAAATCATATTTTAATTTATCTGTTGATATACCTATTTGTGGCTAGCAATGTGTAAGGTCCAACAGTGAGACATAAATAAGTATACCAAGCATTGGCGCAAATTCGTCCTTAACTTTAAGGGAGGGGCAGTACAATTTGAGGGCCCAATAGCCATTTTGATAAGCAAGTATAATAGAAGTGAAATTTTAACTATTTTGCAGAAATATTGAAGGGTCTGGGCAGCCAGCCTCCTTCCCCTCCCCCGGATTAGTGCCAACCACGATAAGGACATATAGCACAACAGCACCACGACTTATTTTGCGATGACATAGTCGTAGCACCTTAACCATATTTGCAGTTAGTACTTAGCTTAGTACCAGTGCATACTGTTTAGCTATAATGATTCTACTCAATACATTGACCGTGGAAGTCGAGGCAATAAAAACAATCTTTCAAAACCTAGGTGAATTAAAGATTAATGTCACCAAAGCGATTAGTTGTGTCGGTTACCTAAGTCGAGTGATTCCCAAGGTGTAATTTTTTAAACCACAATTGAATGCCGAGTATCATGCGGATGCCGAGTAAATAATGACACCGAAAAATTTCATTATCGTACTCTGATTAATCCTAATACACCTGAGCGTGACCAACGCTGACCGGAAGGGTATTAGGAATATGTTATTTTCTAAATTTCACCCTACGAGTTTAAATACATAAATAAAGATACTGGAACGGTATTTATGTTATTTTCTAAATCCCATGCTTTGAGCTTAAATACATAAATAAAGATACTGGAACGGTATTAGGAATATGTTATTTTCTAAATCCCAAGCTATGAGCTTAAATACATAAATAGAGATACTGGAACGCTATTAGGAATATGTTTTCTGAATCCCATGCTGTGAGTTGAAATACATAAATAAATATACTGGAACGGTATTTATATTATTTTCTAAATCCCATGCTATGAACTTAAATACATAAATAAAGATACTGGAACGGTATTAGGAATATGTTATTTTCTAAATCCCAAGCTATGAGCTTAAATACATAAATAGAGATACTGGAACGCTATTAGGAATATGTTTTCTGAATCCCATGCTGAGTTGAAATACATAAATAAATATACTGGAACGGTATTTATATTATTTTCTAAATCCCATGCTATGAACTTAAATACATAAATAAAGATACTGGAACGGTATTAGGAATATGTTATTTTCTAAATCCCAAGCTATGAGCTTAAATACATAAATAGAGATACTGGAACGCTATTAGGAATATGTTTTCTGAATCCCATGCTGTGAGTTGAAATACATAAAGTAACATATAATGAAACGGTATTTATATTATTTTCTAAATCCCATGCTATGAACTTAAATACATAAATAAAGATACTGGAACGGTATTAGGAATATGTTATTTTCTAAATCCCATGCTATGAGCTTAAGTACATAAATAGAGATACTGGAACGGTATTTATGTTATTTTCTAAATCCCATGCTTTGAGCTTAAATACATAAATAAAGATACTGGAACGGTATTAGGAATATGTTATTTTCTAAATCCCAAGCTATGAGCTTAAATACATAAATAGAGATACTGGAACGCTATTAGGAATATGTTTTCTGAATCCCATGCTGTGAGTTGAAATACATAAATAAATATACTGGAACGGTATTTATATTATTTTCTAAATCCCATGCTATGAACTTAAATACATAAATAAAGATACTGGAACGGTGTTAGGAATATGTTATTTTCTAAATCCCAAGCTATGAGCTTAAATACATAAATAGAGATACTGGAACGCTATTAGGAATATGTTTTCTGAATCCCATGCTGTGAGTTGAAATACATAAATAAATATACTGGAACGGTATTTATATTATTTTCTAAATCCCATGCTATGAACTTAAATACATAAATAAAGATACTGGAACGGTATTAGGAATATGTTATTTTCTAAATCCCATGCTATGAGCTTAAGTACATAAATAAAGATTTATTGATTGGAGTGTAAGTCATTTATTAATTTAAAAGGTTACAGTGATATGTACAAATATCTCAGCTCTGAGCGCAAGCATTTGTACTACTTAATAATACTCGAGGCGAGCGCGGCAAATAGATAACGCAGCTGGGAGTGGGTAGACTTTTTTGCTCTACTTCCAACTAAATGTTTAATACATTCGCTTCACCTAAACTGCGGGAACATTCACTGACAAAACATCCGTGCATTGAATTTATATTTACACGACACAATAAGATCACAAAATGAACTCCAAACTCAGATGGTCAAGAAACAGTTGCGCGGCAAAAACATGAATTTTCATAACATTTCAAATGCCTACTTCAGATAAATTTTTGCCTACAAAATGCCTGATGGTGGATACATCCCCTATCCTCCTGGCTATGTCCTTTTATAGCATGTTATAAACGTCTACATTTTATATATAATAAACAAATTATAAACATTTACAACGAATCACATATATTTTGCCAAGAGTCAACGGCGGGATTGTGACATAAATTTATCTTGTACAAAGCAGAAACCACCAAATAGAAACCAAAGGAAGCAAAGGGTTTCATAAAACGGTTTATTTTATTACTTCATATTGTTCATATTCATTTTAACAACAGCCTGTCCAAACAAAAATTTATTTATCTTTTCGAAATTTTACAACGCAAAATATGAGCGCAGCTTCTGTTACAATTGAAAATCGTTAGTTCTTCATCTACATTATACGAATATCATTGAATATGTATAATGTATGTGTGATGTTCATAATGATGTTCACTATGCGTTCATAATTAGCATATCTATGTTTTGAAATCATCTTCGTCCCGAAAATTTTTTCCGATAAATATGCGAAAGATAGTGAGTGACGCGCCCAGAATCTTGCTAAGGCCTGGTGAAGATTTTTCGCGAAGGTGGGCAGTAAAATTTTTTCGAATTTTTTTCATGCTACCGATTAATAAATTTTGTTGCAAGAATTCATATAGAACCGGAAAACTTGAAGGTAAGTTGGGGGCTCAAGGGGGGGGGGGGCGCTGGACGGGCTGCGGCCTCCCTGACCCCTGGATGCGCCCCTGTATTTGGGTCTTACAACATTTTATTATCGTGAACCTGATGGCACAAATAACTGAACAGCGAAGTCGTATTGAAATCGGTGCGGACTTCAAAATATTCAACTTCTGACGACCTGGTGCGCTTTTGAGACTTAAATTCCAAACTCCACGTACAGACCCATTTTCTCCGGAAAGGCTTTCACTATTTTGCTTTCTAAAAACGTGCATTTGCTAATTTTCGTTGCAATAACAACAAAAATTGCTGAACTGAATCCCGGATGTTGCTATTTTTCGGTTCCGTATAACTGAGTATAAGTCTGCTTATATCTCACCGTTGAAAAGCAGAGGCCGAACAATCCATTTTTTCAGTTCTATGTTTAGAATCGCTTGCATTTCACAAAGTACTTCTATTTAGGCGTAAATAGGTCTGTTCGGTTTTAATTCCAGACTTTTCGTGACATTACACTTTCACCAACATACGTAGAAAGTCTAACATTTACAAGTACCTTGAGCAATAGTTGGTATATCGCCGCTCCAGGCAAGCCGCTTAGTATAATATAGGAAAAGTAAGGTTTTTCACAAAATAAGTGGTCAAGAGTTTTGGACCAACAAATCTGATCGCAGTTTACGTTATGAAGGACCTCGCATGCGAAACTTTTGTCCAATATGGGTGTCTGTGTCAACATAAATTATATGATGTCTTAGGATTTCTTATGGTATTTTAAGATAGCCTACATAAGCGTCGTAGTGACGATAATGGTACGGTGTAGACCACACAATAAAGTTTTTGAAAAAGCTATATGGCGCCACTTATTCCCCCTGTTATTTACACTTCTTGTGCAATGTGTTTGTATATGATGTCCTGGGGACACTATCAGTAAAAATAATATGTAGATTTAGGTGCTATTGTTAAGTTCATCGGGTCTCATACGTTGTCTGTTACCATTAATGACTATGCTGCGTAGCACTGGGTGGTATGGTGCAGACTATCGGCAGGCTATAACTTTATCATGGCAACTAAATTATAACGTTAACGCAGCATTATGTGTGCAGACTATTGGCGGAGTAATTTTATGGATGATGGGTGCTTTATAACATAAACTACAGTATCAGTAAATACAAAGGATAAGTGCTGGTCTCTTATTTGCTTAGTCAACAGCTTCAACCAGTGGCAGATCCAGTATTTCACAGTGAAGGGATCCCGAGATGCCGCACCCCCACCCCTCGAGTGCCTTGTTAAAAATTTTAACCAACTTGGTACAAACATTATTTAATAAATAACTATATACTCTAAACAGAGTTTAACCTGAGTGCGTATAAATGATAGTATTTGGTGCTCTTCATAGAGAGATTTTTGTTAGGCCGTACCCTGTTTTTATGTTCGCAATATATTTTAAAAGCACATGTACTGTAAATTGAACTGAGCCTGCCACACTATTCCTGGCCTAGTATATGAGGCAACAAATGTGCTCAGATTTTGCATAAAATGGCATTTATATATTTTTGTTAGGCCGTAAAATGTTTTTATGTTTGCAATGTATTTTAAAAGCACATGTACTGTAAATTGAACTGAGCCTGCCACACTATTCCTGGCCTAGTATATGAGGCAACAAATGTGCTCAGATTTTGCATAAAATGGCATTTATATATTTTTGTTAGGCCGTAAAATGTTTTTATGTTTGCAATGTATTTTAAAAGCACATGTACTGTAAATTGAACTGAGCCTGCCACACTATTCCTGGCCTAGTGTATGGGGCAACAAATGTGCTTAGATTTTGCATAAAATGGCATTTATATATTTTTGTTAGGCCGTAAAATGTTTTTATGTTCGCAATATATTTTAAAAGCACATGTACTGTAAATTGAACTGAGCCTGCCACAATATTCCTGGCCTAGTATATGAGGCAACAAATGTGCTCAGATTTTGCATAAAATGGCATTTATATATTTTTGTTAGGCCGTAAAATGTTTTTATGTTTGCAATGTATTTTAAAAGCACATGTACTGTAAATTGAACTGAGCCTGCCACACTATTCCTGGCCTAGTGTATGGGGCAACAAATGTGCTTAGATTTTGCATAAAATGGCATATATTTCTGCTGGAAAAGTTACCATAAATGAAGTCATCTATATAGGTACACACAGATTAGGCGAGATTCAATATCAAAAGTTTAACTCAAAACTATCAATTGTTTAACAATATAAGTAAATGATAATATCAATTAATAGACAACAAAACAGCAAAATTTGGTGATATCTATGACATTCAGAACGTTTATCTGCTAGTCCCAAATGGAAGAGACATTGATAAATACCTTCAGTCAATTTTCCCGTCACGTAAAAATCCATATGTAACAACTTAGGCATTAATTGTTACAGGTGTTACAGATGTACGGACAATACGATGCGTCATACATAAAAAGCATAAATCCAAAAAAGTAAAAAATTCGTTACTATTTTGTTACTACTAGAACACTTGGGTCGCAAACAACGCCTGTATTGCTTATGTACAGCTATAGCTGGTAAGTCAAGGACTAATAGATTTGGAACGCTTGGGTGGCAAACAACGCCTGTTTTGTTTATTCCCTGTCCCTTGCAACTACGCCCTTCCTTCTTTTATGTACAGCTATAGCTGGCAAGGACTAATAGCATACATGGCGGGTTTTCGGTCATGCCAGGAGGGGGTACAGGCCCCACGGGGGGTCGCGGCCATCCCAGGGGGTAACCCCCCTGGCCGGCTAAATTTTCCTAGGGGGGTTGGTCGTGAGGACCTTTTTTTTGGTCCCCTGGATTTTCGGCCTGTTACCTCCCTGGTTTTCGGCCTTGGGGGGGTTCGGACCTCAGGGGGGTTACCCCCTTACCACCCCCCTGCCGCCATGTATGACTAAAAGATTTGCAACACTTGGGTCTCAAACAACACATGGATTGTCTATATACCGGTATAGCTGGTAAGTCAAGGACTATAGATCTGGAAAACTTGGGTCGTAAACTTTGCCATGTGCAACTATAGATGGTAAGTCAAGCAATAATAGATCTGGAGCACTTATACAACACCTGGAGTGCCTATGTACACTATAGTTTGTAAGTCAAGGACAAATAGATCTGGAACACTTGGATCGCAAACAAGGTACGGATTGGTTATGTGTAGGTTCGCAAACAATGCCTGGATTGTCTGTGTACAGCTATAGTTGGTAAGTCAGGGACACACAGATCTGGAACACTTGGTCGTAAACAACACCCGGACTGCTTATGTACCTATATAGCTGGGAAGTCAAGAACTAATAGATCTGAAACACTTGGGTTGCAAACAACGCCTGGATTGCCTATGTCCAGCTTCGAAAACAACACCGAGATTGCCTATGTACAGCTATAGCTGGTAAGTCAAGGACTAATAGATCTGAAACGCTCGGGTGGCAAACAACGCCTGGGTTGCCTATATCCAGCTCCACAAACAACGCCTGCATTGCCTATGTACACCTATAGCTGGTAAGTCAAGGACTAAAAGATCTGGAACACTTGGGTCGCAAACAACGCCATAATTGACTTTGTACAACTATAGCTTGTATGTCAAGCACTAATCGAGCTGGAACACGTGGGTCGCAAACAACGCCTAGATTGCCTATGTGCACCTATTGCTTATAAGTCAAGGGGTAATAGATCTGGAACACCTGGATCGCAAACAACGCACGGATTGCTTATGTGCAGGTTCGCAAACAACGCCTGGATTTCCTGTGTACAGCTATAGTTGGTAAGTCAGAGAGACACAAATCTGGAACACTTGGGTCGCAAACAACGCCATGATTGCCTATGTACAGCTATAACTTCTAAGTCAAGGACTAGTAGATCTGGAACGCTTGGGTGGCAAACAACGCCTGGGTTGCCTATGTCCAGCTTCGCAAACAACGCCTGGAGTGCCTATGTACACCTATAGCTGGTAAGCCAAGCACTAATAGATCTGGAACACTTGGGTCGCAAACAACGCCATGATTGCCTTTGTACAGCTATAGCTTGTAAGTCAAGCACTAATCGAGCTGGAACACATGGGCCGCAAACAACGCCATGACTGCCTAGGTACAGCAGTAGTTTCTACAAGGGCTAATTGACTTCAAGGGCTAATGGATCTGGAACACTTGGGTCGCAAACAATGCCTGAATTGCCTAAGTACAGCTATAGCTGGTAACTCAAGGACTAATAGATTTGGAACCCTTGGGTCGCAAACAACACACGGATTGCCTATATACAGCTATAACTTGTAAGTCAAGGACTAATAGATCTGGAACACTTGGATCGCAAACAACGCAAGGATTGCTTTAAGCGCAGGTTCGCAAACAAGGCCTGGATTGCCCGTGTACAGCAATAGTTGGTAAGTCAGGGACACACAGATCTGGAACACTTGGTCGTAAACAACACCCGGACTGCTTATGTACCTCTATAGCTGGGAAGTCAAGAACTAATAGATCTGAAACACTTGGGTTGCAAACAACGCCTGGATTGCCTATGTCCAGCTTCGAAAACAACACCTAGATTGCCTATGTACAGCTATAGCTGGTAAGTCAAGGACTAATAGATCTGAAACGCTAGGCTGGCAAACAACGCCTGGGTTGCCTATGTCCAGCTCCACAAACAACGCCTGGATTGCCTATGTACACCTATAACTGGTAAGTCAAGGACTAAAAGATCTGGAACACTTGGGTCGCAAACAACGTCATAATTGACTTTGTACAACTATAGCTTGTAAGTCAAGCACTAATCGAGCTGGAACACTTGGGCCGCAAACAACGCCATAACTGCCTATGTACAGCTGTAGTTTGTACAAGGGCTAATCGACCTCAAGGGCTAGTGGATCTGGAAAACTTGGGTCGCAAACAATGCCTGAATTGCCTTAGTACAGCTATAGCTGGTAAATCAAGGACTAATAGATTTGGAACCCTTGGGTCGCAAACAACACATGGATTGCCTATGTACAGCTATAGCTTGTAAGTCAAGGACTAATAGATCTGGAACACTTCGATCGCAAACAACGCAAGGATTGCTTATGTGCAGGTTCGCAAACAAGGCCTGGATTGCCTGTGTTCAGCTATAGTTGGTAAGTCAGGGACACACAGATCTGGAGCACTTGGTCGTAAACAACGCCTGGACTGCTTATGTACAGCTATAGCTGGGAAGTCAAGAACTAATAAATGTGAAACACTTTTGTTGCAAACAACGTCCGGATTGCCTATGTCCAGCTTCGAAAACAACACCTAGATTGCCTATGCAGCTATAGCTGGTAAGTCAAGGACTAATAGATATGGAACACTTGTTCGTAAACAACGCCTGGAATGCTTATGTACAGCTATAGCTGGGAAGTCAAGAACTAATAAATGTGAAACACTTTTGTTGCAAACAACGTCTGGATTGCCTATGTCCAGGTTCGAAAACAACACCTAGATTTCCTATATGCAGCTATAGCTGGTAAGTCGAGGACTAATAGATTTGGAACACTTGGGTTGCAAACAACACATGGATTGCATATGTACAGCTATAGCTTGTAAGTCAAGGACTAATAGATTTGGAACACTTGGATCGCAAACAACGCACGGATTGCTTATGTGCAGGTTCGCAAACAACGCCACGATTGCCTATGTATAGCTGTAGCTTGTAAGTCAAGGACTAACAGATCTGGAACGCTTGGGTTGCAAACTACGTTTGGGTTGCCTATGTCCAGCTTCGCAAACAATGCCATGGTTGCTTATGTACAGCTGTAGCTGCTAAGTCAAGGACTAATAGATCTGGAACGCTTGGGTGGCAAACAACGCCTGGCTTGCCTATGTCCAGCTTCGCAAACAACGCCTGGATTGCCTATGTACACCTATAGCTGGTAAGCCAACCACTAATAGATCTGGAACACTTGGGTCGCAAACAACACCATGATTGCCTTTGTACAGCTATAGCTTGTAAGTCAAGCACTAATCGAGCTGGAACACTTGGGCCGCAAACAACGCCATGACTGCCTATGTACAGCTGTAGTTTGTACAAGGGCTAATTTACTTCAAGGGCTAATGGATCTGGACCACTTGGGTCGCAAACAATGCCTGAATTGCCTTAGTACAGCTATAGCTGGTAAGTCAAGGACTAATAGATTTGGAACCCTTGAGTCGCAAACAACACATAGATTGCCTATGTACAGCTATAGCTTGTAAGTCAAGGACTAATAGATCTGGAACACTTGGATCGCAAACAACGCAAGGATTGCTTATGTGCAGGTTCGCAATCAAGGCCTGGATTGCCTGTGTACAGCTATAGTTGGTAAGTCAGGGACACACAGATCTGGAGCACTTGGTCGTAAACAACGCCTGGACTGTTTATGTACAGCTATAGCTGGGAAGTCAAGAACTAATAAATGCGAAACACTTTTGTTGCAAACAACGTCCGGATTGCCTATGTCCAGCTTCGAAAGCAACACCTAGATTGCCTATGCTGCTATAGCTGGTAAGTCAAGGACTAATAGATCTGGAACACTTGGTCGTAAACAACGCCTGGAATGCTTATGTGCAGCTATAGCTGGGAAGTCAAGAACTAATAAATGTGAAACACTTTTGTTGCAAACAACGTCTGGATTGCCTATGTCCAGGTTCGAAAACAACACCTAGATTTGCTATATGCAGCTATAGCTTGTAAGTCAAGGACTAATAGATTTGGAACACTTGGGTCGCAAACAACACATGGATTGCCTATGTACAGCTATAGCTTGTAAGTCAAGGACTAATAGATTTGGAACACTTGGATCGCAAACAACGCACGGATTGCTTATGTGCAGGTTCGCAAACAAGGCCTGGATTGCCTGTGTACAGCTATAGTTGGTAAGTCAGGGACACACAGATCTGGAACACTTGGGTCGCAAACAACGCCACGATTGCCTATGTACAGCTATAGCTTGTAAGTCAAGGACTAACAGGTCTGGAACGCTTGGGTGGCAAACTACGTTTGGGTTGCCTATGTCCAGCTTCGCAAACAACGCCATGATTGCCTATGTACAGCTATAGCTGCTAAGTCAAGGACTAATAGATCTGGAACGCTTGGGTGGCAAACAACGCCTGGCTTGCCTATGTCCAGCTTCGCAAACAACGCCTGGATTGCCTATGTACACCTATAGCTGGTAAGCCAACCACTAATAGATTTGGAACACTTGGGTCGCAAACAACACCATGATTGCCTTTGTACAGCTATAGCTTGTAAGTCAAGCAGTAATCGAGCTGGAACATTTGGGCCGCAAACAACGCCATGACTGCCTATGTACAGCTGTAGTTTGTACAAGGGCTAATTGACTTCAAGGGCTAATGGATCTGGACCACTTGGGTCGCAAACAATGCCTGAATTGCCTTAGTACAGCTATAGCTGGTAAGTCAAGGACTAATAGATTTGGAACCCTTGAGTCGCAAACAACACATGGATTGCCTATGTACAGCTATAACTTGTAAGTCAAGGACTAATAGATCTGGAACACTTGGATCGCAAACAACGCAAGGATTGCTTATGTGCAGGTTCCCAAACAAGGCCTGGATTGCCTGTGTACAGCTATAGTTGGTAAGTCAGGGACACATAGATCTGGAGCACTTGGTCGTAAACAACGCCTGCACTGCTTATGTACAGCTATAGCTGGGAAGTCTAGAACTAATAAATGTGAAACACTTTTGTTGCAAACAACGTCCGGATTGCCTATGTCCAGCTTCGAAAACATCACCTAGGTTGCCTATGCAGCTATAGCTGGTAAGTCAAGGACTAATAGATCTGGAACACTTGGTCGTAAACAACGCCTGGAATGCTTATGTACAGCTATAGCTGGGAAGTCAAGAACTAATAAATGTGAAACACTTTTGTTGCAAACAACGTCTGGATTGCCTATGTACAGCTATAGCTGCTAAGTCAAGGACTAATAGATCTGGAACGCTTGGGTGGCAAACAACGCCTGGCTTGCCTATGTCCAGCTTCGCAAACAACGCCTGGATTGCCTATGTACACCTATAGCTGGTAAGCCAACCACTAATAGATCTGGAACACTTGGGTAGCAAACAACACCATGATTGCCTTTGTACAGCTATAGCTTGTAAGTCAAGCACTAATCGAGCTGGAACACTTGGGCCGCAAACAACGCCATGACTGCCTATGTACAGCTGTAGTTTGCACAAGGGCTAATTGACTTCAAGGGCTAATGGATCTGGACTACTTGCGTCGCAAACAATACATGGATTGCCTATGTACAGCTATAGCTTGTAAGTCAAGGACTAATAGATCTGGAACACTTGGATCGCAAACAACGCAAGGATTGCTTATGTGCAGGTTCGCAAACAAGGCCTGGATTGCCTATGTACAGCTATAGTTGGTAAGTCAGGGACACACAGAACTGGAACACTTGGGTCGCAAACAGCGCCACGATTGCCTATGTACAGCTATAGCTTGTAAGTCAAGGACTTATAAATGTGAAACAATTTTGTTGCAAACAACGTCTGGATTGCCTATGTCCAGCTTCGAAAACAACACCTAGATTGCCTATGCAGCTATAGCTGGTAAGTCAAGGACTAATAGATCTGGAACACTTGGGTCGCAAACAACACATGGATTGCCTATGTATAGCTATAGCTTGTAAGCCAAGGACAAATATATTTGGAACACTAGGATCGCAAACAACGCACGGATTGTCTTATGTCCAGGTTCGCGAACAAGGCCTGGATTGCCTATGTACAGCTATAGTTGGTAAGTCAGGGACGCACAGAACTGGAACACTTGGGTCACAAATAGCGCCACGATTGCCTATGTACAGCTATAGCTTGTAAGTCAAGGACTAATAGAGCTGGAACGCTTGGGTGGCAAACTACGTTTCGGTTGCCTATGTCCAGCTTCGCAAACAACGCCATGATTGCCTATATACAGGTATAGCTGGTAAGACAAAGACTAATAGATCTGGAATGCTTGGGTGGCAAACTACGCCTGGGTTGCCTAGGTACAGCTTCGCAAACAACGCCATGACTGCCTATGTACAGCTGTAGTTTGTACAAGGGCTAATTGACTTCAAGGGCTAACGGATCTGGAACACTTGGGTCGCAAACAACGCCGGAATTGCCTATGTACAGCTATAGCTGGTAAGTCAAGGACTAATAGATTTGGAACCCTTGGGTCGCAAACAACACATTGATTGCCTATGTACAGCTATAGCTTGTAAGTCAAGGTCTAATAGATCTGGAACACTTGGATCGCAAACAAAGCACGGATTGCTTATGTGCAGGTTCGCAAACAAGGCCTGGATTGCCTGTGTACAGCTATAGTTGGTAATTCAAGGACTAATAGATCTGGAACGCTTGGGTAGCAAACAACGCCATGATTGCCTATGTACAGCTATAGCTGGTAAGTCAAGGACTAATAGATCTGGAACGCTTGGGTGGCAAACAACGCCTGAGTTGCCTATGTCCAGCTGCGCAAACAACGCCTCGATTGCCTATGTAGAGCTATAGCTGGTAAATCAAGGACTAATAGATTTGGAACACTTGGGTCGCAAACAACGCCATGATTGCCTATGTACAGCTATAGCTGGTAAGTCAAGGACTAATAGATTTGGAACACCTGGGTCGCAAATAACACATGGATTGCCTATGTACAGCTATAGCTTGTAAGTCAAGGGGTAATAGATCTGGAACACTTGGATCGCAAACAACGCACGGATTGCTTATGTGCAGGTTCGCAAACAAGGCCTGGATTGCCTATGTACAGCTATAGTTGGTAAGTCAGGGACACACAGAACTGGAACACTTGGGTCGCAAACAACGCCACGATTGCCTATGTACAGCTATAGCTTGTAAGTTAAGGACTAATAGATCTGGAACGCTTGGGTGGCAAACTACGTTTCGGTTGCCTATGTCCAGCTTCGCAAACAACGCCATGATTGCCTATATACAGGTATAGCTGGTAAGACAAAGACTAATAGATCTGGAATGCTTGGGTGGCAAACTACGCCTGGGTTGCCTAGGTACAGCTTCGCAAACAACGCCATGACTGCCTATGTACAGCTGTAGTTTGTACAAGGGCTAATTGACTTCAAGGGCTAAAGGATCTCAAACACTGGTTGGCAAACAACGCCTGAGTTGCCTATGTCCAGCTGCGCAAAGAAAGGCACCTGGATTGCCTATGTACAGCTATAGCTGGTAAATCAAGGACTAATGGATCTGGAACGCTTGGGTGGCAAACCTACACCGGGTTGCCTATGTCCAGCTTCACAAACAACGCCTGGATTGCCTATGTACAGCTATAGTTCATAAGTCAGGGACACACAGATCTGGAACACTTGGGTCGCAAACAACGCCGTGATTGCCTATGTACAGCTATAGCTGGTAAATAAAGGACTAATAGATTTGGAACACCTGGGTCGCAAATAACACATGAATTGTCTATGTACAGCTATAACTTGTAAGTCAAGGGGTAATAGATATGAAACACTTGGATCGCAAACAACGCACGGATTGCTTATGTGCAGGTTCGCAAACAACGCCTGGATTACCTATGTACAGCTATAGTTGGTAAGTCAGAGACACACAAATCTGGAACACTTGGGTCGCAAACAACGCCATGATTGCCTATGTCCAGCTATAGCTGGTAAATCAAAGACAAATAGATATGGAACGCTTGGGTGGATAAACAACGCCTGAGTTGCCTATGTCCAGCTGCACAAACAACACCTGGATTCCCTGTACAGCTATAGCTGGTAAATCAAGGACTAATGGATCTGGAACGCTTGGGTGGCAAACTACGCCGGATTGCCTGTGTCCAGCTTCACAAACAACGCCTGGATTGCCTATGTACAGCTATAGTTCGCGAGTCAGGGACACATATCTGGAACACTTGGGTCGCAAACAACGCCATGATTGCCTATGTACAGCTATAGCTGGTAAATCAAAGACTAATAGATTTGGAACACCTGGGTCGCAAATAACACATAAATTGCCTATGTACAGCTATAACTTGTAAGTCAAGGGGTAATAAATTGTAACACTTGGGGATCGCAGAACAACGCCATGATTGCCTATGTACAGCTATAGCTGGTAAGTCAAGGACTAATAGATTTGGAACACCTGGGTCGCAAATAACACATGGATTGCCTATGTACAGCTATAGCTTGTAAGTCAAGGGGTAATAGATCTGGAACACTTGGATCGCAAACAACGCACGGATTACTTTATGTGCAGGTTAGCAAACAACGCCCGGATTATTTATGTACAGCTATATAGTTGGTAAGTCAGAGATACACAAATCTGGAACACTTGGGTCGCATACAACGCCTTGATTGCCTATGTCCAGCTATAGCTGGTAAGTCAAGGACCAATAGATCTGGAACGCATGGGTGGCAAACAACGCCTGGGTTGCCTATGTCCAGCTTCGAAAACAACACCTAGATTGCCTATGCAGCTATAGCTGGTAAGTCAAGGACTAATAGATCTGGAACACTTGGGTCGCAAACAACACATGGATTGCCTATGTATAGCTATAGCTTGTAAGCCAAGGACAAATAGATTTGGAACACTTGGATCGCAAACAACGCACGGATTGCTTATGTGCAGGTTCGCAAACAAGGCCTGGATTGCCTATGTACAGCTATAGTTGGTAAGTCAGGGACGCACAGAACTGGAACACTTGGGTCACAAATAGCGCCACGATTGCCTATGTACAGCTATAGCTTGTAAGTCAAGGACTAATAGAGCTGGAACGCTTGGGTGGCAAACTACGTTTCGGTTGCCTATGTCCAGCTTCGCAAACAACGCCATGATTGCCTATATACAGGTATAGCTGGTAAGACAAAGACTAATAGATCTGGAATGCTTGGGTGCAAACTACGCCTGGGTTGCCTAGGTACAGCTTCGCAAACAACGCCATGACTGCCTATGTACAGCTGTAGTTTGTACAAGGGCTAATTGACTTCAAGGGCTAACGGATCTGGAACACTTGGGTCGCAAACAACGCCGGAATTGCCTATGTACAGCTATAGCTGGGAGTCAAGGACTAATAAATTTTGGAGCCTTGTAATGGCAAACAACACATCGATTGCCTATGTACAGCTATAGCTTGTAAGTCAAGGTCTAATAGATCTGGAACACTTGGATCGCAAACAAAGCACGATTGTCATGTGCAGGTTCGCAAACAAGGCCTGGATTGCCTGTGTACAGCTATAGTTGGTAATTCAAGGACTAATAAAGAATCCTGGTACGCTTGGGGTAGCAGAAAAAGATGCAATGATTGCCTATGTACAGCTATAGCTGGTAAGTCAAGGACTAATAGATTTGGAACACCTGGGTCGCAAATAACACATGGATTGCCTATGTACAGCTATAGCTTGTAAGTTAAGGGGTAATAGATCTGGAACACTTGGATCGCAAACAACGCACGGATTGCTTATGTGCAGGTTCGCAAACAACGCCTGGATTACCTATGTACAGCTATAGTTGGTAAGTCAGAGACACACAAATCTGGAACACTTGGGTCGCAAACAACGCCATGATTGCCTATGTCCGGCTATAGCTGGTAAGTCAAGGACTAATAGATCTGGAACGCTTGGGTGGCAAACAACGCCTGAGTTGCCTATGTCCAGCTGCGCAAACAACGCCTGGATTGCCTATGTAGAGCTATAGCTGGTAAATCAAGGACTAATAGATTTGGAACACTTGGGTCGCAAACAACGCCATGATTGCCTATGTACAGCTATAGCTGGTAAGTCAAGGACTAATAGATTTGGAACACCTGGGTCGCAAATAACACATGGATTGCCTATGTACAGCTATAGCTTGTAAGTCAAGGGGTAATAGATCTGGAACACTTGGATCGCAAACAACGCACGGATTGCTTATATGCAGGTTCGCAAACAAGGCCTGGATTGCCTATGTACAGCTATAGTTGGTAAGTCAGGGACACACAGAACTGGAACACTTGGGTCGCAAACAACGCCACGATTGCCTATGTACAGCTATAGCTTGTAAGTTAAGGACTAATAGATCTGGAACGCTTGGGTGGCAAACTACGTTTCGGTTGCCTATGTCCAGCTTCGCAAACAACGCCATGATTGCCTATATACAGGTATAGCTGGTAAGACAAAGACTAATAGATCTGGAATGCTTGGGTGGCAAACTACGCCTGGGTTGCCTAGGTACAGCTTCGCAAACAACGCCATGACTGCCTATGTACAGCTGTAGTTTGTACAAGGGCTAATTGACTTCAAGGGCTAAAGGATCTGGAACGCTTGGTTGGCAAACAACGCCTGAGTTGCCTATGTCCAGCTGCGCAAACAACGCCTGGATTGCCTATGTACAGCTATAGCTGGTAAATCAAGGACTAATAGATCTGGAACGCTTGGGTGGCAAACTACACCAGGTTGCCTATGTCCAGCTTCACAAACAACGCCTGGATTGCCTATGTACAGCTATAGTTCATAAGTCAGGGACACACAGATCTGGAACACTTGGGTCGCAAACAACGCCATGATTGCCTATGTACAGCTATAGCTGGTAAATCAAGGACTAATAGATTTGGAACACCTGGGTCGCAAATAACACATGAATTGTCTATGTACAGCTATAACTTGTAAGTCAAGGGGTAATAGATCTGGAACACTTGGATCGCAAACAACGCACGGATTGCTTATGTGCAGGTTCGCAAACAACGCCTGGATTACCTATGTACAGCTATAGTTGGTAAGTCAGAGACACACAAATCTGGAACACTTGGGTCGCAAACAACGCCATGATTGCCTATGTCCAGCTATAGCTGGTAAGTCAAGGACCAATAGATCTGGAACGCTTGGGTGGTAAACAACGCCTGAGTTGCCTATGTCCAGCTGCACAAACAACGCCTGGATTGCCTATGTACAGCTATAGCTGGTAAATCAAGGACTAATAGATCCGGAACGCTTGGGTGGCAAACTACGCCGGGTTGCCTATGTCCAGCTTCACAAACAACGCCTGGATTGCCTATGTACAGCTATAGTTCGCAAGTCAGGGACACAGATCTGGAACACTTGGGTCGCAAACAACGCCATGATTGCCTATGTACAGCTATAGCTGGTAAATCAAAGACTAATAGATTTGGAACACCTGGGTCGCAAATAACACATGGATTGCCTATGTACAGCTATAGTTGTAAGTCAAGGGGTAATAGATCTGGAACACTTGGATCGCAAACAACGCACGGATTACTTTATGTCCAGCTTCACAAACAACGCCTGGATTGCCTATGTACAGCTATAGTTCGCAAGTCAGGGACACAGATCTGGAACACTTGGGTCGCAAACAACGCCATGATTGCCTATGTACAGCTATAGCTGGTAAATCAAAGACTAATAGATTTGGAACACCTGGGTCGCAAATAACACATAAATTGCCTATGTACAGCTATAACTTGTAAGTCAAGGGGTAATAGATCTGGAACACTTGGGTCGCAAACAACGCCATGATTGCCTATGTACAGCTATAGCTGGTAAGTCAAGGACTAATAGATTTGGAACACCTGGGTCGCAAATAACACATGGATTGCCTATGTACAGCTATAGTTGTAAGTCAAGGGGTAATAGATCTGGAACACTTGGATCGCAAACAACGCACGGATTACTTTATGTGCAGGTTAGCAAACAACGCCCGGATTACCTATGTACAGCTATATAGTTGGTAAGTCAGAGATACACAAATCTGGAACACTTGGGTCGCATACAACGCCTTGATTGCCTATGTCCAGCTATAGCTGGTAAGTCAAGGACCAATAGATCTGGAACGCATGGGTGGCAAACAACGCCTGGGTTGCCTATGTCCAGCTTCGCAAACAACGCCTGGATTGCCTATGTGCACCTATAGCTGGTAAGTCAAAGCCTAATAGATCTGGAACACTTGGGTCGCAAGCAACGCCATGATTGCCTTTGTACAGCTAAAGCTTGTAAGTCAAACACTAATCGAGATGGAACACTTGGGCCGCAAAAAATGCCATGACTGCCTATGTACAGCTATAGTTTGTACAAGGGCTAATTGACTTCAAGGGCTAATCGATCTGGAACACTTAAATCGCAAACAACGACTGAATTGACTACGTACAGCTATAGCTGATAAGTAAAAGACTAGTTGATTTACTTGAAATAAAAAGGTAACTCGAGCGTTACCTGCTTGGCTGGCGCTATACATATGCTACTTAAACTTTGCAGATACAGCGTGTTGCAAATTTTGAACCAAAAGAAGTCGTAGTACAAATAATAGATTTAAACTCTTGAAATTGTGCATGGCACCATGATTTATAGGCAACATGATTTCCGTGATATGTGTAATCTTGTCCCAAAAAATATTAAATTTCTTTTAGGTTAAATATTAGATAAATTACTTAAAAAATTAGTGTTTGGGTTCATCTTGTTATGTGTCTATACTTAATGCGCCCATGCATATATTAGCGGACAAATACTACTGAACACGCGAAAATGTGCAGACGGAAGTTGAAGACCTAGGCTCTGGATTGTTAGGGAATGGCACGTTAGACAACGGGACATTGAAAACAAACACTCCTAGCAGTTGCTGTTTTATTGCCTGAGTTGATTAATTAAAATATTCTAAAATTTATATCTATAAGATAGGCTATTTAAAAAAAATAATTACGCGATACAATGGTTATTATTACCTGGGATAAACCCAGCGGTAAAAAAGACATAGCAAGAATAAAAGCTCAGAATTTCTGTTGATATGATCTGGTTGTAGAAACACGAGAAGGCGTAAAAGTAATAGTTTCGTTTCGTGAAGCATGAAGGTATAATTGGAATAAACTAAGTTAAAAAAGTGGATTTAAAAGATGTTTGATGTTTGAAAAAAATTTCGAATCTCATTTTAACAATGGATTATTTCCCAAATAATTGGACTACTAGGTAAAATGGTTTTAATATACATTTGAGAATAAGGGTGACCCGTTGTGAAGATTTATTTTCTAGTAATTTTTCTACATTTTTTCTTCGTTAAGGGTCATGGGTATGGCAACAAGCCTGGCCTGCACAATGGCTGCTAACGAGTTACGAATTGTGAACTAATATATTTTTCAAAATACGAAATAATCTGCTAAATGACATTATATTGAATACGTAGTTACAAGTTTGTTATGCTTCAAACGTACGTTTGAACAGGTAACAAATATTTTTTATGTGATTAAATTCAGAAATAATTGATAGATTTTGTAGTTACAGATTTACAATGTTTCAGCAGATCAAAATTCACATAGCGGTCAGGTATGTCTACACAATTCCGTCGCGTAAGTCTATACAATCGCTAAACTTTTACGACTGAAAAGATACTTAGAATAGGTTATCGTCAAACACTGTTTTGGCTTTCATTCTTTATCAGGCATATTCAAACGCATCTTTTTTTAACCGCAGTTGTATTTAAGTCTTCAATACAGCAGCGACCATGAAAGCCGTGCAAATATCAGTGCTTCGAAAACGTAATTCAACACCAGATGATGATCAGTGAACGAGAGTTGACGCATATTCAAGGAAATCTTTACCAAATATCACCATATTCTCAAAAGTAGACAACTGACGTTGTCACATAATTCTAGCCATAAGGGATGATACAACAGTCGCTAGGGTTAATATAACTGATAACGATCGTCCAAGTTTAGTGTTTGGCTGTGGCGAATTATTGCACAAATCAGACATGCATACACATAGCGACAGTTGGTATTGTGGTAATAGTTTGATTCGATTGCAACCTAAATATTGCTTCGTCAACTCACGAGGAATTCGCCAAAATTCGTCAAAACATCCACGCATAACGAAATTGGTATCGGCTAGAACAAAGCCAAACATATGGATATACAGAAAATAGTACAATGTCCTTGTATTCACACTTTCTTTCTAGTTGACGCAGCTAATTTCAAGGTCCGAATCAGAAAACTGCTGTTATAGTGCAATCCACAGGAGTTTTGCATGATTAATGTAATGAAATTTGTTCATTTAAAATTATTACCGGCTTTGTTTGGTTTACTGGGCTTTTTACCAGGTTATCAATCATATGTGCAGTAGAAGAATATCTAAAGTGTCCTTAAGGGAAGTTTGCAGTTTCCTACATGCTTACAGATTTACTTATTATATTGCCTTAAATAGTATTTCAAAAGTTTTTCAAAGCCCTCTAGTTACATTAGGGATACTGTGCTGGTCTAACGTTTCGGGACATGAGCAGCTGTAGTAACAAAAGCGGAAGACGTGAAGGCATATCAGTTACGATATGGAAATTGTGTTAAACTTCCAAACAATCTTGTGTTCATTTTGCAGGTTGTTATTCTGAAGTTATGTGGTTTTAATCACTTGTTTGTACGTCACTGAAACATCCGAGCATGCGGCGACACATGATTGCCAAACGTGCGTCGGTAACAACTGTGTCACACGAGTGCTATATGCAGAAATCAGTATTGGTTGGTTACACGAAACAAAACATATAGTGTATCATACATGAAGTATGGTGTATGAAACATATGTACAGAATATCAGTTATTTCATCACCCGAATTTGTTTGTATCGCGCAATTTTTGACAAACTCAAACCGGCGACAAGGATCGAGCCATGATTGAACAAGCAATACCGGCCTACACAAGCCACTGAACTATATAGGATCTGTTCGCTTGAATAGCATTGCACGTGCAAGCAGACATAATACGACAAATTTAGTTAACACAGCAAAATCACAATGTGCGCTGGTATGATTGGAGGACAGTGCGCGATAAATGGTTAACCCGGATAACAACACAGTGACTGAGCTCCAATATTTAGCCCTGCAAACTACGTCTAACTGTCGATGCTTAAGCGTAAACCAAGCTAAAGCTCGGACCGCTTACTCTCACTGGACTGAAATAAACCCGTTTACAATGCGTAAGATTAAAAGCAACATATTTAAGTCAGGTATTGCGAAGAGTTGAAACGTATGTGCGAAAAACATCAAACTAAAAGCATTCTGGGGAAAACTGCGAATATATAGAACAATAAACAACGTTGAATGATGTGTAATATTGGCACTATTTCAAATTGTTTCCGCTTCATATTACAATACTCGAGACTAAGAAACATTAGATATTGAAAACGACTTTTCGTTAGGTCGTCAGGGTTCGACATATATTGCCTATTGAGATAATTTTTAAGTGAAGTATACATTTTCCAATACGATGTGTTTTTGGCCGAACACGTTGTAACTAAAAGCAAAACCATCAGTAGCTTAAGCGGTATAGGTGGTGACTTTGCAACCAACCGAAATCAAATATTCATAGTAATAAAGCTTATTTATTTTTAAGAAAGCAGACAGCCAATATTGGATTGGATCATTTGATTTAGCCTGTAAGTAGCCTCAACTAGAATCACTACCATCGTTACAAAGCTGTAAAGAGCTGAAAATACAAAAGAGGAATTTTGTGTAAACGCTAGTACTATAAGGCTTTGTATAAGACCTGACTGAGGAAAGTCTTTGAATATACTTAGGTTAATACCATGTCATATACGTCGTACATGTCATTAAATATTGTCAAAAAGCATACGTCTAACATAAAAAATAACATAATTTTAAAATAGTCAACTTTTATTGATTTATTTTTGGCGTAAAATCCTAGGTAAGAATTTGGTGTTCCGTAACGAAGTTTGTATGAAGTAAAACAAGTGACAATGAAATACGGTGTGCATTTATTCTTATTAATGAATAAGCCCACTTCTAGATTTGAAATCCAAAATTGGATCTCAAGAACTGAACAAAATCGGACCAAGATATAAACCCATTGTTTATTTTTCTCCAGTTTTCATTTTATATGAACGTTCGAACATTATCTTTTTATTGTTGGCTTCGTTTTTGATTTGCAAAAAAAGCTAAAACTTCCCAACTTTGAATACGGTTTGTGTCAAGAATTAATGAAATCAAAACAGTACAATAAAAGTTAAGAAAAAATCTGTTCATATTTCGAACAGATTCTATTTAGTTTTTGAGTTCCAAATTTTGTGTTGAAGGTCTGAACGTTCGCTGAACACACGTTTAGTCGAAAGCGCCATACGGCCCCGGCGATGCTGTAATACCAATGAAGCTAAATATGTAGCGGAGGTGTCAAAGGTAATATAAAAATTTTTAATTTTAGTATCACCTGTTACTTGAGAATCTGCGACCTCCCTATGAAATGGTACTTTATTCCACTATAGCTAGACTGTGTATTAAACCACGGACCAGTGTCAGCTTTAGGAGCCGCATTTTGTATCATTGTTAAAAAGAACAGCTTAGTGTGACGTGTGTTTGGTACGACAGCTTCAGCGACTTTGGCATCGTCTTAGTATAATGCTGAAATAGGTTCCTTGGCCTAGGCTGACACTCAGCATTCCAGTCAGTGCACCGAGAACGGGCGTAGCATACATTTCACTTACGTCCCAACCAAGAAAGCGGTGTACTTCACCTTAGTCCCCAACCAAGAAAGCGGTGTACTTATCCTAATGCTGAGTGTCAGCCTAAGCGAAGGAACCTATTTCAAGCATTATACTAAGACCACGCCAAAGTCGCGAAGCTGTCGTACCAAACACGTCACACTAAGCTGTTCTTTTTAACAATGATACAAAATGCGGCTCCTAAAGCTGACACTGGTGAGTAGTTTAATGCGCCAGTCTAGCTATAGTGGAATAAGGGTCCATTTCATAGGGAGGTCGCAGATTCTACAATGACCGGTGATACTAAAATTAAAAATTTTTATATTACCATTGACACCTCCGTTACATATTTTAGCTTCATTGGATTACAGCATCGCCGGGGCCGTATGGCGCTTTTGAACATATCAGACGTTCAGACCTTAAACTACAAAATTTGGAACTCAAAAACTAATAAATCTGTTCGAAATATGAACAGATTTTTCTTAACTTTTTTATTGTACTGTTTTGATTTCATTAATTTGACACAAACCGTATTCAAAGTTGGGAAGTTTTAGCTTTTTTTCAAATGGAAACAAAAGCCAACAATAAAAAGATAATGTTCGAACGTTCATATAAAATGAAAACTGGAGAAAAATAAACAAATAGATTTTGTATCTTGGTATTTATTCGGTCTTGCAATTTTGGATTTCAAATTTAGAAGTGGGCTTATTCATTAATCAGATAAAATAACACACTCATTGTCACTTGTTTTACTTGGCAAAACTCATTTTACAAACACCCAAATTCTACCTAGATTTTTACGCTTAAATCGATGAAATTTGACTATTTTAAAATTATGTTATTTTTATGTTAGACGTATGCTTTTTGACAATATTTAATGACATGTACGAACATATATGAGCATGTGGCCTTAACCTAAGTATATTCAAAGACTCTCCTCAGTAGGTCTTATATGAAGCCCTTATGTACTAGCGTTTACACAAAATTATTCTTTGTATTTTCAGCTCTTTACAGCTTTGTAAACAATCAATTAGTGATTTATTACAGTTGAGGCTATTAGGTCTAGATCAAATGATCCAATCCAATATTGGCTGTCTGTTTTCTTAAAAAATAAATAAGCTTTATTTACTATGAATATTTGATTTCGGTTGGTTGCAAAGTCGCGCCCTATACACTTAAGCTACTGATGAGGTTTTGCTTTTGGTTACAACGTGTTCCGCCAAAAACACATCGTATTGGAAAATGTATACTTTGGCTTAAAATTATCTCAATAGGCAACATTTTTGTCGAACCCTAAACGAAACGAAAAGTAAAAATTTTCAATCATATTAATGTATTTAGTCTCAAATTGTTGTGTGAAGCGGAAGACGATTTTGAAAATGCAGCTCAATATATTACACATATTGCAAACATTATTTATTGTTACTATATACTCGCAGTTTTCCCAGAATGCTTTTTTTTAGTTCAATGTTTTTTTTTCGCCGCGTCTTGGTTTTTTCAACTCTTCGCAATACCCTAACAATGTGTTGCTTTTAATCTTACGCATTGTAAGGGATTTCTCATCCCCATAAAGTAAGCGGTCCGACTTTGTAGTTTGGTTTTACACTTAAGCATCGACATTTAGAACGTAGGTTTGGGCCTAAATATGGAGCTCGCCATCACTGTATTATTTATTGCGGGTTAACTTTGTGTGGCGCACTGTACTCCCAAATCGTGCCCGGCGCACATTGTGATTTTATATTGTTAACTGAGAAATTTGTCGTATTTGTCTGCTTAGGTGCCGGATTAGAGCGGACAGGACCTACGGTCTCGTGGCTGCTGTAGGCCGGTATTGTTGTCAAATCGTGGCTCAAATTACGGGGTTTGAGATTTTGTCAAAAATTGCGCGATACAAACAAATTCGGGTGATGAAATAACTGATATTCTGTACATATGTTTTTCATACACCATACTTCATGTGCATGATACACTATTATGCCTTTTCTTTTCGCTGTAAGGCCCAAATGTGATTTCTCGTGGTGTGGCGCGCTCCGTTTATCACAGTTGTTACCGACGCACATTTGGCGAGAGTCATATATATGGTGTTTCGGTGAGAGCGTACA